>SNQN01002540.1:6784-72550 GCA_008642245.1 Bassia scoparia | reverse complement strand
CATGCTACATACTTTTGGTACTTTCACAGCGCGTCCGGTATCCTATTTAGGGTTTGGCAATGAAATCAAAGGTTGGTTTACCTGTATGATTAGGCCACACGACAATCCCTTTGGGGGCATAAAAGGGTAATTTTTGTGTTTTTAGGGGTTTTTTTGCGGCCCCACATAATCGTGTGCTTATCAGAGTCTTAACTTATTCCCTACGAGAGAGTCTATTGTTGCGAGGAGAAAACTTCCAAACCCCGGAAGAGTGGCGGAACTTCTGGAGCGGGAGAAGATTCCAAAACCCAAAGGAATGTGCTGACGGGAACTTCTGTGCGGGAGAAATCGTAGCCGGAATGTGCATATATGGAATTTCTGGTGCGGAAGAGGATTCCCAAAAAACCTCAAAATGGTGTAAAGGGTTGTTGTGTGAGAAGCCCCGCACTTTGACTGAGTCTCGAGGCACCGAAATTCTCGTAAGACGAAGGTCAAGTATTTGATTCGGGACCGGAGAGCAACTCAAGGCACGTTCTGAGACCCTGAGTTACCCTTTTTTCGCCGAGTCACCTACACCACACGCTGCAAAACAAAGGTTAAGTTTTTACCTGTTAACGCGCCCCATGCCGGTTTTATGCCCTTGGAAGCGCTGGATCTCGGGCTGCTTTCTCCACGGCTCGACTTGGCTTTCAGGAGAAAATTAGCTGATGAATAGTTCGAAGCGCTCGTTTTCCTCAGGTAAGCTTTCCCTACGGCTGACCTTTGGCTTTTCGGGAAAAAATGAGTAGATGCCTTCCTAACGGCTAGACTATGGTTTTAGGGAAGAAGTAAGTAAGTTTCGTCGAAAGGCCTCCGTTCTGTCGGAAAGTTCCCCTCGGCTGACCTTCGGCTTTTCGGGGAGAGTTTCGTTGATGTTGTGCCTTCCCTTTACGGTAACTTGGGCTTTTCGGAAGACGTAATGTAAATTCCGTCGGAAGCGCCTGTTCCTTCGGAAGGTCCCCCTTAACGGTGACTTTGGCTTTTCGGGAAGTTCGTGTTAGCAACAATGGTATAGTGATGAATGCCGTATAGGCATGTGAGTGATGTATGAACTTCCTTTGGAAGCCCTCGTATCCTTCAGGAAACCTTTCCTAACGGCTGACCCTTCGGCTTTTCGGGAAGAATGTTGCGTGGAGCAACAATCGCGTATAGCGATGAATGTCGTTAGGCTGTGATATGAATTCCTTTGGCAAGCGCCTCGTTCCTCAGGAAAACCTTCCTACGGCTGACCTTGCTTTTCGGGAAAGATGTTGCGTGTGAACAATCCGCAGTATAGCGATGAAATGCCGTATAGGCGTGTGAAGCAACTGCATGTAAGATGGGCCCTAACTCGTGTTGAGGTGGTGCAATGTGTAATGTGCAAGTGTAATGTGTTTTTGTGCAGGATGCATAATGCAATGATGATGTTTTGTAAACTCAATGCCGCAATGATGCTTATGAAATGTTTTGCAATCTAGATGTTTGTAATGCAAGTCTATTCTTAGTCTAATGCTGAATGACCAAGGAATTGGACTAATGGTGAGATGCTTTGGATTGCGGGTGACCGTCTCAAAGCACCATTCGAGCAAGGCGATGCTTGTGATTGCAAGTGGCCCCAACCATGGGGTTTAGGTGTGTGGGAATGCTTAATTTGTGGTGTTAATGGTTGGTTTAGTGGGTGAAGCCCCAGCTTGAATGAGCTTTTCGAGGTTAGGGAATAGTTGAATGAAGTAAGGTAAGCTAGTGAATTTTGTGGAGTCATGGGCTTTGGCTTAAGCCTTTTGTGGTGGTAATGGTAGGATGAGGGCTGTGATTTGATTTGCCCAATCAGGTAATTGAGCTGAAAGTCGCATGAGGAGAGAACATGGAGAAAATGCTGCAGCGATGCTTAGAGGAGGAATGCTGATGGCTGCTACAGAGAGATAGCCTAAGGAAGAGTTTGAGGGAGCCTTAAGGTGTATGAAAGAATAGGCTAGGTTCAAGAAAATACAGGCTAAATTTGTGCTAAGGGTAAGAAACAGGGAATTGATGTAGGTTGGCTAAAATGATGTTGGTTCAAGCTCGAGTCTATGTCGGGGCTACCTAGGAATCTGTGCTCCTGACTTTAAGGGAATCAAACTATTAATGATGGACTAGAATGTATTGAATTATTGGGTCGGACCTCGGGAGCAGGCTTCCTACGTAACCTTTGGAATAAGACCGTCGTAGTTCTTGTGATTTGGACAATAGCTCGTGTGAGAGGGCTTTGTGGTTGTGGAGGCCTGTTGTTTTGAAGGGTTGAAGAAAGGCTCGATGATCATGAAGTGACCGCACGGTGCGCAGTGTGCTTTTTAGACTTTTGCTTTTTGTTTTTTGAAATTGGGCCTTTGAAACTTTGGTTTGCATTGGATTTTGACATTGATTTGTATTTGTGATGACTGGCATTGAATTTGTTTTTTTTTTCGCTTTTTCCTTTTTGCCCATTTTATTCTTTTTTTTCTTTTTTCTTTTTGGCACATGTCTTTTCCTACGCACGTTTTGATCCGAAAGGGTTAGGCAGATTGTGGGTGATGAAAAGAAAGATAGGCTGAATGATAGTGTTTTACGGTTTAAAAGGGTTGCAAGGGATTTTGGATATGATGAAGGGATGGAATGGGAGAGGTTGTTTTGTGGAGCTATGAAAGAAGGCCTCTCTGGCAATCGTATTGATTGTGAGGTCGATTATTAATTTGATTCCATTAAAGTTAGAAGCAAAACTATACTGGAGGCTAAAGAGGATGAGAAAAAAGGAAACTTTTCTTAACATCAATAAGAATTTATTACACATAGAGGCTAATTGCAGAATTTGATCCTGAAACCTAATGAAATAGACCCCGAAAGAAAGAAATGATACATATCTAAGGAAAGGGACTCTCCGGACTCGATTCCTAAAGCTAAGACTCCAACTGACTCATGTGAATTGAAGAAGATCAATTCTCTATGTCCATTCCAATGTCGTAGACCTTTGCGAATGTGGTAAGGCCTCGATAACTTAGATGATCTTTGTATTCCGGCTGGAGGCCATAAATGAAGGTCTTGACCATCTCTTCTTCAGTAGAGCGGAGACTAAGGGTGGCAGCAACTCTTCCTCTAGCTCAGATAAGGTAGTGAACCTCGTTCTTACTCTGGTTAAGGGATTTCAAGCTCTCGGAAGGATGTTTGGGTCTGAATGTTAACCCTTGTATCTTGCCATGAATGGGTGGAATGATGTTTCCCAAGAGCTATTTCTTTCTCAGGAGTGAAAAGAACCACTTCTGACATATCGGTTCCAAGGAAAGGGGAAGACATTGGAAACAGGGCAGAGTCATCCTTTTTAAGTGCCTGGGTGGTCTTAATCGCCTTTATATGGAATCGAGGGTCATCAGTCGGTTGATTTGGGTATGTCTTCGCTGGAGAATCCTTTGGCAGTTTGGTTGAAAGGTTGGGGTCAAGAGGAGGTTGGCTCCTTGGTAAAAGGTGGGGGCTCGATGGCTTTTTGGATCGCCTTTTTCAAACAGCTTGTCCAAGGAAGAGCTCGAGGTCAACTCCTTGCATCTAGCTTCAGCTGTTGAACTTGCTCGGCAAGCTTGGAGCTTTTCTTGTTGGAGGCCATTTTGGTACGTGTTAAAGGCTGATGGTTAATGAAGGCTGGAGGAGGTTAGTTTGGGATTGGGCTGGGGGCTCCAAACCTTTGGGTCGAGCAACGGGGCTATGGAGACGGCTTTCACCCTGTTTCAAAAAGAAATAAACCTTAAGTGAACTTCCTTGGTCATTATTGAATATATGCGATGCAGAAGCAAATGCATGTCCTAATTCCAATGGTCATCTTTCTAGAAATGAATGTATGTCAAGGTCCTTGTCGTGTTTTTGAATTTTTTTTTTTGCTTTTTTTTTTTTTTGAAATTTTTGCCTCTTTTTTTGAACACATTTTTTTTTTTTTTGGCTTTTTTTTAAAGGGCACCAAATAAGTGGGAAAGTATGCACATGTCCTAGAGTTGGTTAGGGTCATGCCTAGGGTCGAGCCTAACGTGTGGCTGAAGGTAAGGTCAATCCTAGTGTGGTCTAAAGTCAACGTCTAAGGTCAAAGTCTGTGGCTACCCTAGTTGGTCAAGGGTCAAGAGTCCTAAGGTCAGAGTCTAATGTGGACTCTAATGGTCCAAGGGTCAAGACCTAGGGGTAAAGCTGTGTGACTAAGGTTGAAAGGTTTGAAGGACAGATAAGAGAAGAGGCCAACTAAAGTCACTATGGGCTATGAAATGCATGATGCCCAACTAAAAGTTGTTGTGTTAAGGTCTTAGAACTGTCAATGGCTAGGACCATACATGCACATATATACAAGATGATGACAAGTAATATGGTCGGTCTAGGTTAAGTCAGAGAGTGGTACCAGGCTAAGGGCAGAGCTTGGTCAGTTTTTAACACTTGCAATAGCGTGTATGGCCAAGATACCCTTTATGCACAGCATCAGGACACGTGCACACCGGCATGGGGGGATAGGACTTGTGCTTTAGCCATGCGATCAATTTAAACAATGCAAGCCAGGTAGTATCCCCTTAGGTAGTTTCGAGCATAGGAACATTGCCATATTGGAGACGCAAGGACCTAGGCGTGACCTTATTGAAAGGTCACATGCAAAATCAAATCAATAAACGTGATGTGGAATTACGAAGCTTTTCAAGTTTGTCGCACTTGCACTAAACGGTGATTGTCCCCAGTGAGTTGCCACAAGTTGTAGGAGTGGGCGCGCCCTCTCGGTAGCGGCGCGCGGCTTGTACTTACATCGAAGGTGTTTGCGATGGGCTTGAGCCAGGATCCGCACGTGAGTGGTTGGGGTAGTGTTGTGAGTAAGGGGAGTCGCCACTTGCTAAAAAGGTTATTCAAGGAGCCGATACGTTGGTGCCAAAACAAGGCCCCACGTCAAATCAAGTAACCAGGTCGTGGGTTCGGGGACATGGTACGCGATGAATGAAGTAACCAATCCCGCGCGCATGTAGCGCCTTCTGGTCTCATTGTAATTCCATTAAAACACGATTTATTGGATGCACACAACTTACATATTCGTAAGCCTTATTAGCGCACTAGCCCTAAGATTAATAAGTGAGTTACTATTATGTAACAAACGAAGACTTTACATGGACAAGGCGATCGCTTTATTGTAGTCATATTAAAAAGGTGCTTAGAAATCGGTCGTTGCCATGATATCTGATTTTAATGTGATATCGCATAATTTCCGGTCTTGTTTAAGGCAATATACAAGTGTGATAGAATTGTGCAAAACAAAACCATGAAGAACATGGTTAGTAATCATAATAATAATATATGTATTCATCTCACCTTGTCCCTGCAAAATACACAAATTGTTAAAAAACTAAAAAGCGATGTCCTTTGATTGAATTGCTAATTAAGACAAAGAAAAATTAGATTGACAAGATAGAGATAATATATAAAGGTTAGCGAAAAACGGAATTAAAGCATAAATAATAATTTCCTACATTTTACATGAAACAATTCAAAGTCGGTTTCCTCATTGTGTAAATTACATTAGAACTCATAAAATGGTTTAATCAAGTTAAAAGAAAGTGAAAGAGAATTATGGTGAGTTAATCTCAGATTAAGCTTGTTTTCGCTTGTCAAAACGAATCGACAAGAAACGCAAAGAATCGTGTTTATGTGTAATTCTGTGAAAGAAATTTTGTGCAATGAGAGAGAAGGAGCAAATGACGTATGTGATTGATGAGTTATGCTTTGATCGTGAAGTTTGGAAGTCGGAAAGTGGAAGTTGGAAGTTGGAAGTTCGAAAATCGTGTCCCCGCTCAAAGTCGGAACGGCAAGGTGTATTTAATAGGCGCGGAGGAAGAAACTGAGCGTATATACGCTGGGAGCTGCGTATATACGCTCAACAAGAGGCAGCGTATATACGCAGCACACCAGCGTATATCGCTCTCAGCATCCTGCGTATATACGCCTCCTAGGAGCGTATACGCAGGGCTGTTTTGCGTATATATCTTTTTCCAAATCTGAATATTTTATTCGGAATAATTCTTTGCAATATGTCTTCGATTTTCTAGGATTACGGATTTTCTAGACGCCTCCTTTCGCAAGAAAGTATATTTCTAGGAAAGATTCGAGAACATTCCGCGTATTTTCTAATTATTTCATTTTTTTGCGTATTCTGGTATTTAAGACATTGCAAATCAAGAAAATCATAGAAAAATCAGCAAAAAATAATTAAAAATACTGGTAATTTCAGAAAAAATGTGAGAACATGAATGAAAAACAAAAAGCATGAGATCGCAGCGTACTGGTTTGAAAACCTTTGAGATTATCGAGAACCGAAAGAAATATTTTTGCTTGTATTTGACCTTTGACTCATAATTTTTCCGAGTGTGATTCACATATTTCGAGCTTCATTACGAGTTCAATTGCGTATTTTCGAGTTCGAATTAATTGCGACATGTGGTATACTTCATCATTGATTACTCATTTGGGGAGACATTTTTAGGTGTCTACAGTTAGCCACCTTTGCATTAGCCCCTTGGTCGATTTCTTGAACAATACCCCATGGATGATTGTGTAACGGGATGCTTGGAATCTCAGCTTCCTGGCTTCCAGCTTATCTCCAGGMAAGGTGTCATGCTGCACATAATTCAGGATGGGAGTTGTCCAATTATCTATCTCTACTTCTGATGTGTTGATGACAGGTTCATTCTTTGAGATGGATGGACTAGGAAGGTGTGCCAATAGGGTAGATGTGAACTTAGATTTCTTGAGTGCTGACCCGAGGTTGTTCGTATGAACTCTCTTGATCTCACTAGTGTTTTTCTCTCTGAATGCTAGTGCTAATAATAATAATACGAAATAACGTGTGTTTTTTTTTCATTACAAGCCTATAGTATTTATAGGTACATCAAGAGACGTTGGTTGCTGAGATCGTGGAGGAGTGATTCCTATCTTGTAGGGGACGTTGCCATCTTCTTGTTGTAACTACCTTGATCGGTTCTTCTGAGGATACTCCAACAGTTGGGCTCTTCGAACTGCTTCCAAGATTCTAGGCACCACTCGGGAGGTTGCTTGCTGACCACTTCTTCTTGGATAAACATCGTGCAAGCTGACAGTTAGACATATCCGCTGGAACATCCGAGGGAGTTATCATGAACCTGTGGACTTGTGCATGCACCTGTGAACTTGTAGTACCTATACGGAGGTGGGTTAGCTTCAGATAGGAAAATTCTTGGTATAACACCTATCTCAAGTACCTTCTCTGCCCAAATCAATTGCCTAAAGTTACTCAACTTATGTTATTCATGTTAATACTTAATAGTCCTTCATTCATACTGTTTCCTTGATCATACAAGTCATCAGTCAATTCAGCAGTTGGTAATCTGTGAAATATTTTCTTTATTTGATTATTATAAGATATACGGACGGAGAATAATATTCTTTTAAAAAAAATAGTTCTAAAAAATACAACAGAAACCATCTCATGTTATCAATCCCTTCAGTGATTAACAAATTATATTTTGTGAACTCAATCAATTACTTGTAAAATATTCCAATCGTTTGAATGTAGCAACTAAGTCAACTTCTCTATTTACAAATATTCATCTGAGCCAAACCTTAAATTTTTCAAAAATGGCTACCCGATCAGATTCCCAAGCAAGCTAGAATGGTGATCAAGCCAAGCTAACAGGAGCTATCTGCAAAAGAATAGCAGCCTCGAAGAGAAGCTAGGAAGATGATATTTGAGAGGAAAACAGAGTGTAGGGGAAAGAGAGAGATTTGTATTACTTGAATGATAATTGTAACAGCCTAATGAGTATATATATACTCGAAGTTATTACAAATTAGATGCTAATGTAATGCAAATGCATAATAAATGAAATGTAGTGTAATTTGTGTGTAATCATTACAATTACTTTCTGCCCAAAGGCACTAATACTCATGCATGTGTGCTCTGCCATCATTCTCTCTCTTTAACTAACTTATTCCCCTGTGAGTAACACATCACGTGCAGCATGCATGGCTAGATGCTAGTGGTGCATCAATACCCCCTTCTTCAGAAGATCTTGTCCACAAGGATCAAAGTGTGGGTAGGGTAGCTGTGATTATTATCAGCTAATTCAGGTAGCTTCCTCAATTGATTCACCAGCCATTGAACTAACCATTTCACCACACCATGGTTCCCTGTTGGACTAGACCTCGTTCCAGAATCCTTAAAGAGGAAATTTGGGATAGGCTATCACAGTGTAGGTTGGGCAAAGTATCCACGATTGTGTTTGCAGGTGGAGGTGACCTTTTATGCCTCTTGAGTGAGAGACATGAAATGTGGGATGGATTCTAGAAGTTAGTGCGAGAGCCAATAGTGTAAGCGACTTGCCCTACTTTCTTTGGATTTGAAAAGACCTGCATACTTCACGGATAACTTTGGTTTGGTCGATGAGCCAAGAGTGCTGCCTTTAGGTTGTAACTTTAATAGACCCCAATCAACCTACTTGAAATTGCCTGTCATCTGTGGCATCAGCCTTGGTGTTTCATCTCTGAGTTGGAGCCTTTTGCGCTGAAGTTTTAATGCTTGTAATGTTTCCTCACGTTGTTGAATAGGCTCCTATCTACCACACATGTTACTATCTCCAGTTAAGATGGCTGTGGATGGAGGGGGCTGCCCAACTGACTTCAAGGAGTTTTTAGTAGCTTGAGTGTAAGTAGTTTATACCAGAAACTCAGCTAATTAACCACTTAAGCCAATTAGTTAGGAAACTCATGACACATGCACCTTAGTATCCTTCTAGCACCTATTAATACTCTATCTATCTGTCTGAGGGTGAAAGAAGTGATAGTAGGTGAGATATGCCCTTAACTTCATCAGTTCAGACCGAAGAGCTATGAATACCTTGTCCCTATCAGATACAATGGATTTAGGAATCCATGGAGCTTGAAAATATTATCCTGAAAACACCTGAGCTACAGTGATAGCTGTGAAAGGATGGATAGAGGTAGGAAATGGGCATAATTTGGCTGGTCTGTCCACCACCCTAGAATACTTCCCTTTCCATGAGATTTTAGGCAGCCCTTCTATGAAATCCATAAAAATATCACCCAAACTCCTTAGTGATTATAGGATAGGCGAGTAGCCCTGGTATGCAGCCTGATATACTTGCCACTTTTTGACATGTCATGCACTGGCAACATAAAGTCTGAACTGACTTTTTGAGCCCCTTCCAGTTAAAAATTGTTTGATCGTTTCTGATAGGTGGGTTCCACCTGAATGACCCCCAAATTGCTAACTATGAAACCATTGTGTAACATTGTGGCTTGAGGGTAGCATCATCCCCTACCACAAGCTGCCTTCCTTCTTAACTCATTGCTTACCCAAGTAAAATGTCTGTGAACAAGGTTGGCTTTAAGTCTTCAATAACGCACCAGATTGGATCCTTCTCCCACAAAGCATTGCACTGCCTCATCAATGAGAATTGACAGAAGTTGACATGTAGCCAGCTGAGCTCCTGAATATCTTGAGAGTGCACAAGCCACTCTATTTTCTACTCCCCTCTTGTATCCACAATGTAATCAAACCCTGCACTAGATAACCACTTATATTGGAATGGTGTGGTTAGTTTTTGATCAAGCATGATTTTCAGACTTTGCTGATCAGTTCTAAAAATGAAGAGTTGTGTGCTTAGATACTGTTGCCACTTTTGAACAGCCTTCACAACAGCCATAAGCTCTCTTTCATAGCTGATAAGAGCCTGTTCTTGTCTGAGAGAGCCTGTGCCTGAGGAATGCTATAGTGTCCCTCTTTCTGCAGAACTGCACCCAATGCCAATACCTAAAGCATCAAATTCCACAATGAAAGTATCACTAAATTAAGTAAACCAATACAGGATGATGTCATACTCCCTTGAGGTCCTGGAAAGCCTTCTTCGCTTGATCAGACCATTGCCCAAGCATTCTTTTGCAATAGCATGTAAGTGGTTTTGGCCAACAACCCATAATCTCGAAAACAACTCCTGTAATATCCTGTGAGGCTAGAATCCTCTGAGCTGCTTGAGTGTAGTTGGACTCGCCACTCCATGGTTGCTGCAATCTTCTCTGGCTCATAGATACACCTTCAGCATGACACATTCCCAGGTAATGAATCTCAGTGAGTCCAAGGCACACTTTCTTAAGGTTGGCATATAAGGAATGTTCCTTCATAACCTGTAATACACATTCTAGATGATATAGATGACATCCCAAGAGGGACTATAGATTATATATCATCAAAGAAACTAACACAAACTTCCTGAGAAATTCTTAAGAAATGTTCATGAGTGCCTGAATGTAGATGGGGCATTGGTCAACCAAAAGGCATGACTACATACTCTAAATGGCCAATGTGAGTCCTGAAAGTGTTTAGCTATGTCATGCCTTGTGCATCCTGATCTGGTGATACCAGATCTCGGTCTATCTTTGAAAGAATTGAGTTCCATTTGAGCTCATCCAACAGCTCCTCAACACTGGTATGGGAAATTTGTCCTTGACTGTTGGCTTGTCAAACCTATAATCCACACACATCCTCCACCCACCATCCTTCTTTTTCACCAGTACATATAGGGGCTGCATAAGGGCTATTACTTTCCTGATCACTCCCTGGTTTAGACAAATCTTGTGTTAACTCTTCTATTACAGTCTTTTGCTGGCTAGAGTACCTGTAAGTCTCAGCTGATGGGTTCAACTCCAGGTTTTAAAGGGATTTTGTGGTCATAAATGGGCCTTTTGGTGTAAGTTTGGGTGTTTCAAATACATGTAATTTAGCAAGTAGTGTTGGCAGTGTTGAGGGTATTGAACTGGTATGGGTGTGTTTGTGTTGTAAGATTCATCACAAGGAAGTAATTGCATCAGGGATAGTTCTCCTCCATTTCCACCAACTTCTCTAGTTTATCTGAACCAATTTGCTTGAACTTCTTACTCACTGTTCCTCTTAGCTTGATCTTGTTCCCTTGATATTTGAACTCCATAATATAATTCCTTGAAATCCCATAAATAGGCCAAGATTGTAAACCATTGTATGCCCAAGACAATGTCACTGAACTTAATGGAAGTAACATGACATCTGCAGTGAATTCAACCCTGCATCTTCCATGAATTTCTGATCATAGTATCACACTTGATCTTCCTCCATTCCACCTTCACCCATAGTGATCAATCTTCTCTACCTTGCAATCCAATTTAAGAGCCTTGCTCTCATCAATAAAATTATGGGTACTCCCACTATCCGTAGGATCTGCATATCTTTGCCATGGTGCCCCACCACTCTCATTTTTGGAAGTGCCATCCCATCCGTGCTTTAATGAAATTTGAGCCTCTGAATTAGTGTCTGCCCTTTTCAAATCCTCTTCCCCCATACCTTCTCATCACTGCTCCCTTCCTCTAATTCCACATGATACAGCTGGGGCTTCTTCCAAGACATTTTATGCCCAAACTCATACTTCTCATTACACCAGAAACACAGTCCTTTTGCTCTTTTCTCATTCATTTCTGCTGGGGTTATAGGTTCTCCTTTGGGATTGTTGCTGGTTTGTGGGGTCGGGTTTGGTGTTGGGTTTAAGTCTTTGTGGAGCTGGTAGAACCTTTGGTTGGATGTGGGTAGTAAGGGTGGTCTCCAGTTGGTAGAAGTTTTAGCTCTTTGGCGCTTGGTCAGCTTCATGTATTGGCTAAGCAGTGGGCATGCTGGATTGTAGCTGGGGAAACATCCTCACAGCTAACTGTATTCATCATCAGTTCCCCAATAGCAGCTGAGCAAATATGATTCATTCAATCCAACTTACTGGATATAGCATCAAAAGAGTCATGGTATTCCTGAACATTCCCCTTTTGCTTCAGTTTTCAGCTCTGCCATAAGGTCATCATACAATCTCCAAACCTGTGATGAATATCTCTCTCATATTGCTCCCATGTTGGCATCATTCCCTGCTTCACCATTAATTATAAGTTTGGTTGCCATAGAAGAGCTTTACCCTCTAATGTATGTGAGCTTAATTTTACCTTTTAGTATCAAGGATATTATCTAGCTCAAAAAATTGATTAATCTATAAACCAGGACTTCAGATTCTCCATAAATCTTGAAATTCCACCTTAGTGAGTCTAGCTGAAAACCCCCATAATTAACCATATTCTCCCCTCTTCTTCTAACTAGTTTCTTTCAAGCAGGTTATGGGCATTTCCTTCTTCCTTATCGCCATTATTTTAGTAAATTGCATGTTAATCCCAGTCACTAAATCATGCAACTCAGCTATACCTTAGTGTTTCTTCAGTATTTAAGGAATTAATATGCATAATTCTAGAACTTGCTTACATGATGCTGCTAGCATTCCTTGCAGTGAGGATCAAAACGTTGGTTTAACTCAGTCATCATAGCTCTTGTTCACTCGTGTATTCTACCATTTGATCGAGGATGATCTGCTCTGATACCACTGATGCAAATCCTTAATCAAGCTGCTACCTCGATTCAGATCCAAGCAGCTAGGAATGTGCATAACCAAGTAACCAGGAGCTTCGTTGAAAGAGATACAGCCTCGAGAGCAGCAGAGATGATAAAGGAAAACAGATGATAGGAAAGAGAAGATGTATTTATGAAATTATAATGTAACTGGCCCTAATGAGTATATATATATCGTAGTTAGTTACAAATTGAGATGCTAATGTAATGCAAATGCATAATAAATGAAATGTAGTGTAATTTGTGTAATCATTTACATTACTTTCTGCCCAAGCACTAATAATCATGCAGTTGTTGGCTCTGCCATTTCATTCTCTTCTCTATTAACTATATTCCCCGGAAGGTATACAAATCACGTCAGCATGCATTGCTAGATGTACGGTTGCATCACTATCCAAGTGGTGTAGTGCAAAAATTAAAGAAAAGAGAAATAAGATAACGGATCGGACCTCAAAAGATCTATATTATATAATAAACAAGAAAAAGAGAATATGATTTAGAGAAGAAAGTTTAAAAGTAGACTCACATGCAAATGGAATTTAAATTATTTTTTATATTTATAAGGGTTGTAATTTTTGATAGAACCATTTACCATAAAAACAAAATAAAGCATGTATTTCTTAACTTTCTACGTAAGAAAAGGATGCAAGTTAAAAAGAGAACCGATGAAGTATTATTTTGACGGGTTTAAATCCTCTAGAGTTGAACTCTATAAAGTTCAACAAATCTAAGCCATTTACAATAGATCAATGGCTAATATTGATTTTTGCATAAATTTCAAAATTAAAAATAAAAGTAAAATAAAAATTAATTAAAAACTCTTASTCTCTCAACTCTACAACTCTATCAATTTTCAAACTCTAGAGGACCTCAAGTCTATTTTGACAATATAAAATATTTTTTTATTAAAAAGAGAAAAGTCAAGGATTGTGGATGAGTATTCTAATTTCTAACAAGAGGGGTAAACTGAAACATCACAATCACAATCACATTATTGGTTATAGTCTCCCCTTAATAATTTACTTTTCGTTTTCTGTCATTTTCAGTATTCCACTCAAGTCAATACTATGTTTAACAGGTCAAATGCGTGTTTAACTAATCAAAGAAAACTAATCATCTTGCTTAATTTATTAGCATTGTAGTAAACAAAAGGTTGCGTTATCATTTGGCATTACTACAGACAACATACATACATACATACTAACTTATTTCTGTGATCTGATAAGGATATTCAGATGGCTTCTGTTATCCTGACTTTTCTTCTTTCTCATCTTGTAACACTACTTCTCTTATGCTCAGCTCAACAGCAAAACACCCAGATATGTCCTACCAGCTTTCAATGCGGAGCATTCGGCAAATTCGGCTACCCCTTTACCACTGTCTTCAATTATCCTGCCTGTGGGGTTTGTGTGATCAACTGTACTGATACGACTCCGTCAATTGGTTTATCAGCTAAAGGGCCTTGGTATGAAATTCTAAATACTTTTGCGCACAATTCAACTTTCCTTGTTGCAGATAAGCTCCTAGAATATATCTCAAACTCCGATACGTGCGAAGCCTTTGGAAATAATACCTTAAGTTTTCCAAAATCTAATGCTGTCGCCTTCACAGTATTATACAATGAAACATTCTGGAAGTGTCCCAATAATTTTAGCAGGACAGGGAATTTTCGCCGTGTTCGTCAGTGTAAGAATTACAGCATGTATCACACTAATAACTCAGATGATATTACCAGTTTTAACAACTGTACAAGTTTTCAGTACCCACGGTATCTAATGGTGGAACTGTCAGACAAATGTTCCAACTGTGTTAGTGAAGGCGGCTACTGTCAAGAACCAGAGCATAAGAATTTACAGTGCATCAACAAACGAAAAGGTATCTTAAAAGGTCATATATGAATGTCCTTATCAATTGTCATAATACTGGCACTAGTTAATTTTATAGCATTGCTGATGACAAATGATTAACCTTTTGCAGAAAGAAGGAAACGCAGGTTGATACTAGGATTAGGTAAATATATTTGTATTCCATCATTTGCTTCKTGTTTAGTAAGATAGCAATAAACGAAAATCGAAAGACTTTTGCTTGTTCAGGCATTTCAGGGGGGYTTGTCATCGTTATACTTCTTGGGCTGCTGTTCTTGTGTCTGACGAAGGTAAAGCTCAGATCAGTAGGATTGGCTTCTAACAAAATCTCTAAGCAAACTATGAGAACAAAAACGAACATCGAGGGAAGCAAAGTGTATTTCAGTGTACCGGTCTTCGCTTACAGTGAGCTCGAAGCAGCAACTAATAACTTTGATCCAAGCAGAGAGCTAGGGGATGGAGGCTTTGGGACTGTTTATTATGGTAAGAAAGATTATGTGTTTTGGTTACCTGAATTGGTTACTTTGGCTCCAAATATTATTCTTGTTTCTTGTACATGGTTTGTCTAAATTGGTAAGGACAGTTGACAGTTTGGAATTTCATATTACCTTTAGTCTTGTAGATGTTAGCTTTTGCCGAACTTCTTAATTGCTGTTAAATATTAATTTTATTAAGTTTCCCCAATAAAATAGGGTTTATCTAACAGTTGAACTTACGACAAGGTCACAACCATGAAGCTGTATCAACCTAGTTTCAGTTGTTTACCACTCTTACTCTGTTACTAAACAAGCCATGTTGATGTTCCTACAACTTGATCAGGGATACTAAAGGATGGGAGGGAAGTTGCTGTCAAGCGCCTATACGAGAGGAACTTCAGACAGATTGAACTTTACATGAATGAGATTGAAATTCTAGCGAACCTGCGCCATCAGAATCTAGTAAACCTATATGGATGCACTTCACGGCGAAGCAGAGAACTGCTCCTTGTCTATGAATATCTGCCTAATGCTACAGTGGCTGACCACTTGACAGGTGACCAGGCAATGTGTGGAACCCTTACTTGGCCTGTCCGTATGAGGATTGCAATCGAGACAGCTACAGCCTTATCTTACCTACATGCCTCAGATGTCATACACCGGGATGTTAAAACTCGAAACATCCTTTTGGATAACAATTTCACAGTTAAAGTTGCAGATTTTGGGCTATCAAGACTCTTTCCAATCGATGCAACTCATATATCAACTACTCCACAAGGTACTCCAGGGTATCTTGATCCTGAGTACCATCAATGTTACCAGTTGACTGACAAGAGTGATGTTTATAGTTTCGGAGTTGTTCTGGTCGAGCTCATATCATCAATGTCAGCGGTTGATATTAGTAGGAAAGACGATGAAATCAATTTATCATACTATGCAATGAAGAGAATCCAATGTTGCGCATTTGATGAGTTAGTTGATCAAAGGCTAGGATTTCACTCAAATTACAAGGTGAAGAGGATGATTACTTTGGTGGCGGAGCTTGCCTTTCAGTGCTTACAGCACAAGAAAGAATACAGGCCGTCCATGGTTGAGGTCTTAGACGTGCTAAAGAGGATAGATAGTGCGGATTATGAAATTCACAAGACAGAGGAAAAGGAAGAAAATGATGCTTGGCTATTGAGGAATCATAACAATAATACTGAAATTCCACCTTCGCCAAATTCAGTGATCTACAAATGGGGCAGTAGCAAGTCCGGAACACCCACGGCGAGCAGATGAGTACACTTTCATGATCTCAGTCACCTGTCTAACMGTCTTCATATTATGCACATGAAAATTAGAGCCCAAGTACTCCTAAATTTTGCTGCTTTTGGGAAGAAAAAAAAAACAATTGAATTTCTATTGGTTATTCTGAAATTTAACCCAGTTGCTCATAGTTGGTAGAATACTTACTGATTTAAAACAATTACACTTGCAAATTAGACAGGTCAATGATGTATAAGATGGGTTAATGTCAGAATCTCAGTTCAGGATATATAAAGTATTAGATTATGTTCAGTATCTAAGTCATCATAGCCATACATGCAGCAATGTGCTGCATAAATCCATGCAACACGGGG
Organism: Bassia scoparia; assembly: GCA_008642245.1. Taxonomy (NCBI): domain Eukaryota; kingdom Viridiplantae; phylum Streptophyta; class Magnoliopsida; order Caryophyllales; family Amaranthaceae; genus Bassia; species Bassia scoparia. The sequence continues at coordinate 56,115 of SNQN01002540.1, read as the reverse complement.
GTAAAATTGTAATAAATGGGCCACATTTCAAGTGAAGATAAAAAAATTGGGCCCACGTTATTTTTTTTAAAAAAAATCGTAGTGTGTTTTTGTCATATCTTTGATTCATTTTATCATATTCTTGGATTATTTTTACCAATTTTAGTGTGATTTTYTCATATTCTCGAGAAATTTTATTAATCTTTTGTGTGTTGCATGGATTAATYCAGTCCACTGTTGCATTAATCATTTCTCTTCAGTATCCCTGCATGTTATAAATTCAAACAAAAAATGTGAGGAACGGGTTTGAAATAGTGGCTTCAACTCAACCTTTGATAGAGTAAATATATATTATATATTCTTGGGCCTCAACCAAAATCTTGAACTAATGATTGAGGCCTAAGAATATAATTATACTCTATTACTCCCCCTCACAGGAAATACCCTTTTGAGCTTGAAATGTGGACGCAATACATGTTCCTTCATACCTGACGCGAATTAATTCTACTTAGAAGAAAGGGGGAGGGATGAGAGATTCGAACTTGTGACCTTTGTATCACGCTGGCTCTAATACCATGTTAACCGGGTCATCTCAATCAAAAACTTAATCTGATGGTTGAGGCTCCAGTATATATATATATATATATATATATATATATATATATATATAGGAATAGGATCATATGAAAACACAAACCTTTGGTGAAAACTAAAAACTTTTAATCTTGATCGTAAGATTTCGAGATGGACGGTCATGATTTAATCTATGTATATACTTGTATTTCAATCTGGGGTACATTGGAGGTTTAATGGGGTACACATGATTGTTCAACAACAGTAACTGAAAGTCTTGTGTACCCCTTTACTGCTTGTATGTACCCCTTTAAATGTAAAATGTTAACTATATACTCCTTATTCTCCTCCCTTTCTTCTTTGGTAAGTCTCCWCTTAATTATATACTCCTTAATTAATATCATCCTAGCTATACAATTAGATAGAATAGCAAGACTTTCGGATCTTTAATTCTTTATCCTAGAATTCGTTGTCTCATGCTGAGTTGTTGTTATCTTCTTTATCCTCTTTTTTTGTTTCTTCTTCTGCACTCCAACGTAGCTTCTAAGCTTATGAATCTTGATTTTCTTATCCTTCTAGCCTCTTTGATTATCATCAAGTCCAACCTATAACACATAAATTAGGCCTATTTAAATTATCATATAATATAAGAAATATAATTAATAAGTAACAAAATATTAAACACAATTAAATGGACCATTTTTCACACGTAAAATAATTTATCACTCAAATATTCATATTAGCCAAAAAGGATAGAATAATTATAATAAATGTCATAAAACATACTCTAAAATAGTATAATATGAGGATAAAATTGAGATAAAATAGACAATTATCACCCCTCAATCCAAATTATATTTGCTTGTGACCCTAGCTTAGGAGTTTGATCAAAATCGTCTCTCAAGTCAATCAATCATCCTAAATCAAGTTAAAATCGAAGTCCCCTTCTAACCTCAACAAGACGTACTTAGTCAAAAATTATTATGCTAGTAARRAAAATCATGAATCCAATCTCTTAAATACAATAGGGTGAGAAATCCTTCAAGTTTTAAGCCTTGGTAGGCCAATTTTCCAAGTGAAAATATGCTCAAGAGGATACAAATTGGGAAAAGGATGGAGGATTGAGGGTTTTAACATAATTTTAACGTTGAGAAATCATGGTTGGGCTTCCTAGCTACCTAGACTATGAAACTTCTCGCTAAGCATGATTTGCAGCAAGAAAACAACAAAATCAAAGCAAATAAGGAAGGAAAAGGCCATGAAATCAAAAGTTCAAGAATAAAAATAGGGTTTGCTAGAAATACTTCAAATCTTAACCAAACTACACAAAAAGTCAATACAAAACCCACAAAAATGGCAAAACAAAAATTGCAAAGAAAACAATCTAAACATGAATGAAACTGAAAACAAATTGCACCATTGAAATCACCTCAAAAAATCGAATGAAATTGATATAAGATTTTCGAAAAACGAACAAGAATTGAAGCTTCTAGAAGGAGATCTCTAAAACCAACAATGGAGTTTTCTCTRTGTATTCTAATGAAGAAGATGACTAATTTTTGCAAGAAAAGAAATTTGAAATTGTAAAACTAAATTCTACTCTCTTACTTACTTTCTACTTTTGTTTCCAAAATTATATACATCACTCTTTAACAAGTTTTACTAAAAATTACAAYTCTACAATTACTAAAAATCACATTTTGAAAAAGTACACCCAAAAAGTCAACAAGAGCAAAAGTGAACACATTCAATGAGGAGAGCGAGGGCTCGACGGAGAYGGAGCGAGGGCTCGCTGAACTTTRCGACTTCGCGTGCAACATGGAACTGAACTAGCTAGGGTTCGTTAGGCTTGCGATGGCTCGCTGGTTTGGTGGCGATAGCTCGCTAGAGCTAATGCCTACAAGTGCAATCTGGGAGAGAAGTTAGCATGGGCTCGCTGGCCTAGCGAGAGCTCGCTGGACGAGGGCTCGCCAAAGTTTCTATTTTCGCGTGATTTTGGGACTGCYGGTGGCACGAGCTCGCTGGGTCTTAGCGAGGGCTCATTGGGTCTCTYGCGAGGGCTCACCAAATTTTTTACCTYCAGCTTCAAAATTAGGAGTTGGCGAGGGCTCAGTATTGGTCTGGCGAGGGCTCGCTGGAATTCCTTTCAAATTGCGAATTTCCATAACCTCTTCCTCGGTGCTCGGATTGCATCCTATAATATATCGTTGGAAAGCTCTCGGATGCTACATTCCAATGGAACAAGTCTCACCTTCAAAATTAAAAGTGAGCAGATAGATATGGCTCGAATAAGATGTTAGAGTACAAGGAAAACAACTTTCAAGGCACAACACTTTCAAATTCAAACCAATGGAACTTTATTTTATCTATACACGAATCTTGCATTAGAGAGAAAAAAGAATAGTAATGAAAAGAAAGTAAGATAAAAACCTAAAGCACCACTAAAACCCACAAAAACTCCACAAAACTATACAAAGTGGAAAGCTAGCCAAAAACCCCGTGAAATAATGTCGAAAACACACAAAAATGCCAAAATAGGAGAGAAATAAGGGCCTACATTTGACTACTTTTGGTACTTATCAAGGGTAAAGGCCGACAACCTTACGGAATTTATTGTCCCTAAGCCATTCCTTAAGCGGTAGCCACAAAGAAGGCACAATCATTTCTTACTCTAGGCCTCCCTCTTCTTCGGCCTCGGGGTTTTCCTCTTCTCCCTCCTTTTTTAGCCTAACCACTAACTTCTGAGTGGTGAAATATTCCTTGGCTGCATCAGCTCCCTCATCCATGTCTAGGGAATGGTTGACACCAGAGCAATTAAGCCGACTGTTAATAAACCACGTCAGGAGTCGAAGTGTTTCGTCATTAAAGTTGGCCCGAATGAAGATAAACTCATTCTTCTAGTCTCGGTGCTTCTTTTTTTTATTCCAAGGGGTCATGTAACCCATCTTATTGGAAAATTGGAACCACCCGGACTGAAAACCTAAGGCCTTCGTCAAATTATGAACGTAGGCAAAGGRATCAATGGATGGGATTTTGTTACATCCATTGAATACGACCAAGAAGATTGAGYTGTGTGGCCATGAATTGGGAGTCGATTAGAAAATCCCAATGTCGTACAAGGGCAACACCGGAAGTACAAGGTTTGGAATAGGAAATCTRAATCCAATGTCTAGAGTGGTRCGGTATATTCCAACAGACCGAGAAGGTGCATCCATTATAGTGTGATATGATGTGGGAATGGTGATGGCCGACTCACCACGTGCAAGGCCAAGTTTCTCGGCACATTGAGCCAAATGATCAGTAAATCGACTTAGCCACTTACCTCCAGCCTGAATTGTTGTGGGATGAAACGAATTCTTCATTCGCCCTACCCTCTTCTTTTGAGGAGAAGACGTCCCGACCTCCATCTTAGGGGACTTCTCTCCAAGGACAAACKTCTATTCTTCCTTGGCGGTAGATTCCTCTGAATCAGATAAATGGAATACCACTTGTTTGTGTTGAGAAGGTCCGGCGTCTTCGTCTGTATTGATGTCAGGCTCGACCTTAGTAACTTCTTCGGTCCGTTTGTGGTGTGTTTCTATCTCATGGCCTTAAACGGCCATAGAGTTGTCCTCGTTCAAGAACATGTAACACTCGTCGAATCCTTGATCTTTATCGTCTACAGAGAATTGTTGATCCACCTCCATAGACTCGTAAAGAACTACTTGTAGGGTGGAATCGGCACCATCTATTTCCTCCTCACTTATCTGTCGGCCTGTCGTTTTGACTCTAGCCATTCGCCCRTGAAAATAAATTTGGAGAAATGGAAGGTTATTTAGAGGATGAGGACGAACATAGGTCTCTTGGGTACCCATGGACCCAGCTGATGTTGGCCTAGGCTCCAAGAGGCCTTCAACACTAACTTTATTATAAAAAGAATTCGACGAAGGAGAAGAAGAAGTCAAAGACATTATTWWATCAAAAGGAAAAAAATTAGAAACGAAGTATATCTATGAAAGATGATTCTCTCGAAGATCGGATGACTTTGACAGTTTGAAAATTTCGAGAGTTGTGGTTGACAAAGACTAAAGAGAAAGAAGAACGGGATAAAATAATTTAAGAGAGAGATTACAGGATTTGAGTGGTAAATAGTGAATTTCTCTCTCCACTAACCCTTCATTTATAAAGATTCTTAGCGGGAAAAACCAAGAATTTGAAAAGGTTGGACAAACCAATGCCCCGACAAACCAAAAGCCGATATACCACCTACAACCCATATTTAAAATGCTATGATGTACCATGTGCTAAATGCACAAGGTACTAAGCAGATTCGGTCCTACCTAAGGTCGGTATATAACTTGCGACTTAAATTTGGATCCAGACGGGATTAAAAATGCTATGATATACCAAGTATTAAATGAACAAGGTACTAAGAAAATTCGGTCCTAACTAAGGCCGGTATACCACTTCGACCCAAATTAGGGTCCAGTCAGCAATAAAAATTCTATGATGTAACAAGTGCTAAATGCATAAGGTACTAAGCAAATTTGTACCTAAATGAGCCCTGTATACCACCTGCGACCCAAAATTAGGTCCAAACAGCATTAAAAATGCTATGATGTACCATGTGCTAAATACACAAGGTACTAAGTAAATTCGGTCCTAACTAAGGTCGGTACACCACTTGCGACCAAAATTTGGATCCAGGTGGCATTAAAAATGCTATGATGTACCAAGTGCTAAATTCACAAGGTACAAGGCAAACTCGACACTAAGGAAGGCCGGTATATCACCTGTAACCCAAAATAGGGTTCAGGCGGCATTTTAAGTGCTAAAATGTACTAAGTGCTAGATGCAACTAGTACTAAGCAGACTCCGCCCAAAAGAAGGTCGATATACCACYTGCGACTCATAATCGGGCTAGTCAACATTCAAGATTAAAGTGCTAAAAGCACTTGGACCTCATTGAGGTCGGTATACCACCTACGACCCAAAATTGGATCTAGGCGACATTTAAGATTAAAGTGCTAAAAGCACTCGCACCTCATTGAGGCCTGTATACCACCTCCGACCCAAAATTATGACTAGGCGGCATAAAACACCATGGGGTACCAAAAATCCGACATGCTCGGCCATTAGGAAAGCCGATAGACCACCAACGACCTAAAATTGGGTCTAGGTAGCGTTGATCTATAACCTACAAAGAAGGGTTGGCCTATATTTGTGCCGGTAAACCACATGTCACCCAAAGTAAGGTACATGTGGCTTCGAGCAGCGAAAAGGGGATTTGAGCTAGACTTGGCCTACTCATTCAGCCTGTGTCACTCAGCCTCCACGTACAGATCACTTTGAAATAAAAATAAATTAACCTATTTTAAGCAACTTGTTCTTAATAAGGGCAAACCAGCTTCAATAAGGAAACTTATTAGGATGGTTTGAGGGGAAAATGATGTGCCCTAGGCCTATATGGCCTAGCACATAAGACACATGTAAGGTGCATGAAGAAGCAAGGCCACATGTCTCACAAAAGATATGTACGAAATGGGCACGTGTCATTAATGTCCCATGGCATACGAAGGCCTAACTTAATAAATACGAATAAAGCTACACCCTACATGTGATGGGAAAATGTCCCTTTCAAAGAGTAAGAACGTGACACTTGGCACAATATGAATGGCCAAGTGTCCCATCCAATACTCTATAAATACCCCTCATGGGGGGGTGATGATCATTACATAATCATTGAGAAACWTCCAAATAACACAYTTAATCAAGATTGCTTCCTAAACTATTACTTACTTGTCTAATTTCACCCTCTTATACACATACTTACTTAAGCATCAAAAGGGAGATAATTCTATAAGAACTATTCTCCTTTCTGCAGGACGGACCATGCTAGTTGGACCTCTACCTTGGTAGCATAGACGAGACGCCATATTGACCTCACCACTCTACAAGCTAAGTGATACTATTCAAGAGCTAAGGGCTTCAACAATATTTGATCCCATTTTTGTTGCTAAGTCTCAAGTCAACAGGCCCAAGTCTTAGTAAAGTCTCAAGTTTAATCTTGAAAATTCAAGACTCAACTTAAGACTTAATTGTTACCCCTACTTCATTATATTTATTAGATTTTGTTTTTTATGACTCATCATTGTTTTATGTGTTTGACAAGAATAAAATGAAATATAAAAATAGTATATGGTATAAAAAGACTTAAGTTTGTTTTAGGGCTAAAGTGTTAAATATGATTGAGTCTTAGAGAGTCTTTAATATATCAATTAGGATGCACTAAAAAGTGATGTCATTTTAAACCTTAAGACTCATGGCTAAATGTGCTGATAATACTGAATCAAGAAAATATAGAATTATTATTAATTAAATGTTCAAGGCTATGATTTATTGATATGAGCTGGTTGAGCATCAAAAATTTACATCAAGCAAGGCACAATCACAGAAGTTCATAAATTTTCTCCAACCATATCACTAGATGAYAATACTCGAAAACAAATTTAACTCATTTGAAACAAGCCTAAAACAATTGAATAACATGAATTACAATAAATAAGAAATTTCAAAAATTGTCAATTAGTGAATTGTATTAACCCAATTAATARMAGTTAAACTGTCATAATTCACCAATTGACCAAGAAAGGGATCATATTGCAAAGCAAAAACTTCCTACAATAACCTAACCTATGGGTCATTCACTACAAGAGAAACATGCTTTTCCGGGAAAAAGTTGAAATTCGATTCAATTAATATGTTTTGCAACGACTTTTGTCGTTGTAAGATCATTGCAACGATGTTTACCTTTATCATACAAATGTCATTGCAAAATGTAATCGTTGATGAAAAAGAGTACCTACATAGTTTTTTTTTATGCAAAGCAGGCTAAATTCATTCATTCAGAACAGAAACCATGAGAGCCTAACCATAGTTTGGGGTTAGTTCCCTTAAGTACAAGTCTAACACCATATTTGGCGGTTCCGCTAATAAAACTACATCATCTGATGGACTACAATTAAGATTAGCTCTACAATCTTTTGCCAAAGCATCTGCAAGACCATTACCCCTCATTGGAATGTGTCGAATCCGCACTTGCTGCATTGTCTCTCTCAACGCCCTGCATGGAAGGACTAGGTTAGAGGTCGCATCCTTGGCAAAATCAGCCTCATTTAGTCTATTAACAGCTTGTAGGCTGTCAACATATATAGTAACATTCTGCCAGTCATTTTTAGCAATCAGATTAAYCCCTTCCCAGAGGGCCCAAAGCTCYGACATGAGGGCCGAATCAGCAGCTCGTCTATCCTGGAACCCTACAACCCATTGTCCCTCGGTGTCTCGCACTACTCCTGCTATGCTAGCAGGTTTTCCTTTGTCCACAAATGTYGCGTCAATAGTCATGAGTGGGGTGGCWTCTCAATCCGATTTCCATGGTTGTTCTGGGACTGTACCAATACTCTCTTTCACCGAAGCAAACCAATAAAATTCCAAAGCAATCCTTTCGGCTTGTTGCTTCACCCAATGCACTGCCAGTAGATTTTGGTTGAACACAAGCTCGTTTCTCCTTAACCAGATTGCCCATAGTATACACGGAAACAGCAGCTTCCAAGGGAGAGTATGCCCACTACTCGGGGAGGAAAAGGTGAGGTTCAAATGAAGCCATTCTTTTAGAGAAGCAGGTTGTGAAGGGTRTGTATCCCACAAATCCCACACCTCCAAAGTACGAGGGCAGGTTCGAAGGATATGGTTAGCATCCTCAATTGTTAGAGAACAATGAGGGCAAGAATCCGAAGTAATAATTTGTCTCTTTGCAAGGTTCATCTTGTGAGGCAATCGATCAAACCAAATTTGCCATAAGAAAAAGATTAATTTTGGAGGGATATTTAATTTCCAAAGGGGGCCAAGCCAAATTTTCACTCGACCTCGAGGGTTGAAGATGCAGTAGTGCTGTTCCAAAATCAAACTTATTCTCCCTCGTGAAGGTGGAATACCAATAATCGTCTACAGTAGAGAGTAAAAAGTTTGGTAACCTATTATGTACTTCCACTAGTAAGCGAATAGATAATTTATCTTGGTTGATTTTTCCATTATCCACCACATCTTTTAGTTTGACATTTTCCTCTTCTTGTTGTAGTGGCGCATGAACAAGGTTCCAAAGAATCCCCAAATTAGTCCATCTGTGTTTCCAAAAGGCAACCTTGCTGCCATCACCAATGCCCAATCTCAAACTTTCCTTAAAAGTCGGCCATACCTTCCCCATACTTCGCCAAATATGTGATCCTCCCATGAACGATCGAACACCACTTTCCCTACCATATTTGGACTTGAGAACTTGAATGGCCAGATTATTATCTCTTTCCAACCACCTCCACCATAGTTTCAGAAAATAGGCTTTGTTTAGTTGCTTGCAACATCTCAACCCCAGCCCTCCCATCTTCTTCGGCTGTGCCACGCTTTGCCAATTCATCAAATGCACACCCTTCCCTGCCTGAGTTCATTTCTTTCAGGCTGCTGGAAGGAAATAGCATACACTAAAAGTAGTAATTTGGGATTGCATTGATAGTCGATTTCAAGAGAACCAACTTCCCTACCTTTTAGAGAGTATCAGCTTTCCATGTGCTCAACTTTTGCTTCATTTCCTGAATGACGAAGTCTACATCCCTATTCGAGGGGCGATGATTTAGGAGTGGGAATCCTAAATACTTCCCCAAATTAGATGTTTCATTCAACTGGAATATGTTGCACACTTCTGATCTCATATGTGACTCTGTGTTATTAGAAAAAAGAACAAAGCTTTTTGAGAGGTTAACTGTTTGCCCTGAAATTCCACAAAAATATTCCATGATGTTTCGAACTGTGTGGGCGTTTTCTGGTGTGCTTTCCCCCAAACAATAGTATGTCATCCGCAAATAACAAATGTGAAATTTCTACTTTCCCTCTCCCCATTTTCACTGGATTCCATCTACCCTCATGGCAAGCTTGATGTATCATAGACGACAGCATTTCCATACAAATTATGAAAAGGTAAGGGGATAGGGGATCCCCTTGCCTAATCCCCCTTGAAGGCCTAAAATCCTCCGACTTAACTCCATTCACCAAAACCGAAGTCACTACTATGGACACGCAGCTCATGATGAGTTGTATGGTATTCTCCTCCAAACCAAAATTGAATAGGCACCCCCGTATAAAACTCCACTCTAATTTATCATATGCCTTTTCTAAATCAATTTTCACCGCAAACCAACCCCTCTTTCCTTTCTTATATTTGAAAGTGTGAGCAATTTCGGAGGCTATTAGGACATTTGTCTCTGTTCCACGGCCCGAAAGGAAGCTATTCTGGTTCGGTGATAGCCGTCTCGGTAAAAGGGGTCGTAACCGATTTGCAATAATTTTTGCAATCACCTTATAAGTTGTATTGCATAAACTTATTGGTCAGAAGAGCTTAACATTGTCTGGATTTTCCACTTTCGGAATTAATGCAATTACTGTACTGTTGATGTCCTCCGAGACTTGCCTATGAACGAAGGTCTGTTGAACCGTGTGCACCAAGTCATCTTCAATTATATCCTAAAACTTCTTATAGAAGGCTGCGTGGAAGCCATCCGGGCCCGGGGCCTTGTATGCACCAAAGCTCATCACTGTACTTTTAATTTCTTTTTTCTCTGGCATGTGTGAGATATTAATCTGGTTTTCTTGCGCCTGGAAAGGAGGCACATCTATATCCCCCCATACTGATGTCAGAGAAGTCGAGAAAAGCTTATCAAAAAATGCTTTGATGTGATCTCGAATGGCTTGCGGGTTGCAAATCTCTTCTCCCACTTTTGTTTTAAGATGCAAAATTTGATTTCTCTTTCGCCGGACCATGACAGTCCAATGAAAGAAAGCYYMGTTCTGTTCGCCCTCAATCAGCCAATTAACCCGTGATTTGACCATCCAAAAACTCTCCTCTAGAAGAAGTATGCCATTTAGTTCTTGAATCAACTCTTCCTCTAATTTTACCAGTGAACTATGGAAAGGATTTTGACTCAAACTTTTTTGTATTCCCTCAATTCTGGCCATGACACYAGCCTTTTTCTTCCACAAATTTCCAAACACTTCTTTGTTCCAAGTGCTACAGGCTTTAGCAAAGGAGTGCATTTTGGTTTGAAAACTAGATTGGGTGGAGGCCCAGAACTCTTTAGTGAAAGAATGAAATGTGGGCTCAAAGCACCACATGGGCTTAAAACGAAATAAATTCGATTTTTGATGGGCTTTTTTTGTGAGGTTTAACAAGATTGGGCAATGGTCTGAAGAAATTCTAGGTAAGTGTTTCAATGACCCATTAGGGAACATGGCTAGCCAGTCTGCACTTACCAAGGCCCAGTCTAATCTTTGCATCATTAAGCCCATTCTGCATCTTTTGAACCAAGTAAATTTTGGGCCTATGTAGCCCAAGTCTTGTAGACCACACTCCGTAAAACAATTTACAAATGCATTAATTTTATAGCTTTTTGGAGGTCTACCCCCAAACCTTTCCCCCCTCTCCCAGATGTCATTAAAATCCCCTATTGCCACCCAAGGTAAATCCATAAACTCAGATAAACAAGAGAATTCAGACCACAAGCACTTACGCAAAGTAAAATTAACATTAGCATAAATGGCGGATAAGAAAAAAWTTTCCAAAGAGGCACTCACCTCAATTACTCCATGTATGCCTTGTCTATCCATCCTTATTGGTTCGAATGATAGAGAATTTGAGTACCACATCACTATGATCCCCTCGGACAGCCCACTTGATTCCATCATAACATGACGATCAAATGGAAGTTTGTCCAGCATAACCTTTGCATTGTCTCTACTCACTTGCYTTTCAGAGATCACCACCATGAGTGGAYAATGCTGCTGTATCAGTAGCTTCATATTGAGGATGAACATAGACCTTGCTATCCCCCTCGCATTCCAGTAGATGACATTCATGTTAGGACTGACGGGTGGTGGTGGAGGACCCTCTTCCCCCGAGCCTTCTCCCCTCCATGGATAAAGAGGCCTGACGATCTTCTTTTCCCAATCGTACTTCAAGATTGTTGTTGGGTTCATCGAAAAACCGARGCGGTTTTTGTTCCCTTGAGCTCCGCGGATTCCCAATGAACCCTCATTTCGAGTTGTCTCTCCCACTTCACAGTCGTAAATACTCCCACAAAGTTGGAGTGACCCATTACTTCGAGTTCTCTTGTGAACAGACTTAATTTGAATAGGTGTCTTTCTTTCGGAAGGCAAATAGGTGGGTCTATTAGTGTAGCCAGAAACTCTAGTATAATCTCCCGAGCCTGATTTTCCTCCAACTTCAACATCCCCCATTTGAAGAGTACTTGTACCACCTTCGGAAGTGCATCCATCCCTACCGTAGATGGGAGGTGGGCAGGARGAACCTCTCCTCGAGTGGTCTAGACTTTCAGGTCCAACCATTTGTGGGGAACCAAACATGGATGGAGAATCATTTTCCTCATCATTGCTGGGCTTGGAATCACTGCATCCAYATCTTGTATGACTTCCTCCGAGTCGACCATGTACTGCAGGATGTTGGGATTGCGTTCGGATAGTCCCATCTTTGGTTGCATATTCACTTTCACAAAGTGATTCTCGCGAAGTATGAGCACTGGTGGTGAGTTGGGGGATGGAGGTGACGGTAGGGGTGATGTTGGTTTCGTTTGGGACGACGATTGCAAGGGGTTGAGGTTGGGATTCCTCGGAATTTTGAGACTGGATGGTCTCAGCTTCTCCAATCGGCGTTGCATTTTGCAGAATATCAAAAGGGTTTTTGGAGAAAAAACTCAAGCTTTGGGAGTGAWAGTTCAAGTTGTGTCGAAATTGTTTTTGAAAAGCATTCGTAGTCTCGTGCCTACTAACCAAGGCCAGGCCTTTGTCTATTACCACTGTCTTACTAGCCTCTGCACTGTTAGTCCTTTTTGGTGAGTTGGTTGCAGATCCCACCAAACCGTCCTTTTGTGTGATTTGAAATTGATTTTGTTGTTGACCACCTTGATTCCGTACCGTTTGCTTCCCTCCCCTGTTTACTCTCTYCCATTCACCTTCCTTGGCCTTTGGCACGGTGGTTGATTCCACTTTTTTCAAGACATCGTTCATAGGTGGCTAGGACATGACCATAGGCTTTACAGAATTTGCAGAATTTCGAGGCATCTTGTACTAGAATCGCTTGCTTGACCTTCCCAATCCAAACCGTCTCAGGCATTGTTTCATTAAGGTTTACCTGAATACAGGGTCTCGCAAAACGAGTTCTCTCCGCCGCCGTTGTACGTACATCTATCTTCATCAGTTTACCAAGGCTATTCCCTACCCTTTGAAGGATCTCTGAGTCATAKAGTTCAAGGGGGAGTTCTGGGAGTGTGACCCATAAAATTGCAGAGTCAATCTTCACCTCCGATGGTTTAAATCCCGGCTCCCAAAGCTTCAGGAACAAAGGATAACCTGCAATATTCCATGGTCCTTCGGAAACGACCTTAAGTACATCTTCTTCGGATTTAAACTTTATGAGAAAAAAGCCTTTCCCCAAAAGCTTCAAATCCCATTGGCCTAGGTTCACGAAAGTCTTTAGAAGCCCTGCCTTAAGGAAATTGTATGCAAAGCTTTTCCCAATTACCTTTCCGATGACTGAGAGCTTCTACTGTGTTCACAAATGCGCTTGCATTTGTCCAACTCTAAGGGGATAAAAATCTCCTTTCCCTTTTGTAAGTCAGGTGGTGGCTTGGTGGAAGCAGTAGAAGTAGCATCTACATTAAAGAGAAAGGAAGAGCTGGTGATGGGCATTTGGTATTGGAGAGTTGTCTTGAAAGTGGTGATGTTTGTGGTGGTGGTGAGTGAGGTGGTGGCTAGAGTAGAGGGTGTGTTTGGTGGTGTGTTTGTGGCTTTGGATGTGTTTGGTGGCGGTGGTGGGTCTGGTTGAAGGAAGGGGGTCGCACCACACACTTGCTCTCTCTCTCTCTCTCTAACATCTCTCTTTTTGTTTTACATACATAGTTTAGTAACAACACATTTTGTTGCAATATGATTGTATTTTTTTTAAATCATCAATCTATTACAATGACGAAAGTGGGTGGTTTCTATATTTTTCTTTGATCTAATGAAAGTAAATACATGTACAAGGTTAATAATTAAAGATGGTTCAAAAAAGATTGGATTATTGTAGGAATTTTTTCCTATTACAAATCAACAACACTATAACTATTAAGGGACAAGTACTAAAACTAAACTGATTTAATAATCTTATTTTGTGTCGCCGCTCGTAATAATTTATTTTCAAATGTTCCCATAATAATCCTAACTTGTAGCCTCATCTTCTCATAATGATCCATATTAAATGTAATGAGCAAAAATAGATAATAAATTGATGATTAACCCTACCACGAAACGCTATTACTAGCACCGCAATCACGATAACACACGTTAATCATCAATTATTACATTATTATTATAAGTTATTTCTAACATGAGATCATTATGAGAAATGGGGCTACAAGTTGGAATTATTATGGAACATATTAGAATAGAGATTATACAAATCGGATGTCTAAAAGTAGGATTATTAGAATCAGTTTTCCTTAAATAAAAGGAAATTGACAAACAAATAAAAGTACCAAAAGTACGAAGATTGAATTAGTAGACATTGAACTCCAAATCAATTGATTACTCAAAGTATTCGAAAGTAATAAACTAGAGTTTAAAATGTGAATGAAAATTAGGTTTAGATCCCACATATTAAACTTAACTAAAATAATTCTTCCCTTAGGAAATTACATTAATGCCCTAAATAAGATAATGAGATTTTTAAAGGGAAATTGCCTAAATAGGCTCACCCGGTCTGTGAACTAAAATCCACCTTTCTTCTCACCGCTTCAACCAAAAGGACATATGTTCATAATAGCTTCCGTACAAGCCCAATGTTGCAACAAAGTGACTCCAAATGCTCCAGAACCGGTGACAATCGATTCAATACAGTGATAAAAATCTAAAAAGAGGAAAACAATAGAAAATGGATATTAGAGTCAAGAGCCTAACACACATAGAAGAAACCTCATTTTTATGACTAGCCAAAAGCTTTGCATCTCATTATACAAAGAAAAAAGGCAATAAATATTATGAAAAAGAAAAAACATAACTAATCAAAGCAGTCTTTCATATTTAATAGCATTTTAATTTTAAGTTTAGAGAAGTTGTAGATATGGTGCTCCAGAAAGCCTTGTTGCTAACCATAAAAAGAACATTAATCAGACAGCTAAGTTTTAAATATGACATTTATCTTCACGAAAACCTTTTATCTTTCACACGAAGTACCAATTAAACAATATTCCAATTCCATCAAGAAAAAAAAATCAAGGTAAAACAAATTGGTGATTGTTTCCTAAATCTCTATTATATAAGCCAAGGAGGAGCAATGGTGTCCCCTAGACAATGACTAATTTGCCCTTTAGTAAATGTGAATTAACCTATTTAAAACTCCCTTAATTAATTTACTTTCCACTTTAAAATTTTCAAATAAAGGAAGATTTAAAATTTACCAAATAAACCACTACTTAAATGTTAAAACATTCGTGATAAAAAAAATATATGATTGAAAAATGACACAATATTTAAAACAATTATAATTCAAAGAGCGACATATTTAAATATAGATTAGTGAAAAATCTTTTAGTTTAAGCACGCATAGCGTGCAGCAAAAACTAGTATGATAGAAATGAAGGAGAAAACTAATAGGTCATAAAACAAAGGAACTACATACCGGGTAGTAGCGAATTGAAAACACTAGTATGCAGAGAACACTTTTGTACTTTAAGAAAAATAAGCTAACATATAAATTAAGAGTACTTGATTAAATAGAAAAAATGGAAACAAATAATCCCACATCTTGGTGGTGTCTTCTCGTGCTGCGTCTTGAAATCCTAATTGCCATCTTGGTGGTGTCTTCTCGTAATAATTTTAAATAAACATAATTATAGAATGATCCTAACTTTTGCCATATTTTCTAATATTGGTCCCATTCTAAAACCTGTGAGAAGTGGTAAAACTCTATAATTAACTTGTTTGACCATGTAATTTAATCTGACCAACCTAATTAACTAAAATTAATTTTAATTATACAACTTATCTAATATTTAAAAGCTAAAACTGAAAAAGAAACCCAACATGATAGCCTAATCACCACCCTTGGACGACCACCTCTACCTCTACCTCTACCTCTACGCTACCATGACCACCCATCCCCAATAAGCACCACCTTTACAATCTGCACCTCACAATATTGTCGACCCATCATCACCGTCACGGCCTCACTCATTTGACACCGCACTCACAGTCGCCCATCAACCGCCACCACCCTCCAAAATAAGCCCTCAATTTCCACCACCCACAACAATAATTAACCCCTCTCGCATAAAATCCTCGCCACCACCCTTGCATAATCACGCACCACAACCCTAATTTTTTGACAGAAACCCTTGTGTTCTTGCACAACTCCCATCCTCGCACAATCATGCACCACAACCCTTACTCAATCCCAAATCGCAACCACGATAACCCTCCCTTAATTGCAACAACCATTAATCACGAATTGCCACGACCACCCTCTCACAATCATCTCTCCGACACAACCAAACCAACACTGTACTATCAACACAAACATAGTGGATTGGTAAGAGTGGTGGTGATGAGTTAAGTGTGTGTGGTTATAAGATTAGAAAGAGAYAGGAGTATAGGGAAAGGGTGAGAGYGGATTAGGGGTGAACAGTGAACACGGTTTGGTTTGGTGCCGATTGAGTGTCAAACCATACCATATCCCAAAATACGATTTGGTCATTTTTTTTCAAATCAATCCAAACCGTATTAGCATCCAAACCGAACCAAACCAAACCGTAATATTACAGTTTGGGGTGGTTTGGTTTATGGTTTATATCGGTATGTATTTTTTTCCCAAAAAATTGTTAAATACTACGTCATCTACTTAAAAATAATGTTTAAGGAAATTACCAAAACGAATTAAATTACATTACATTAAACATAAGAATGAAGTGCTAAAACAAAATAAATATTAAATAAATTGACCCTAAAGAATAAATATCAACCCTAAATTATGTGATATTTTGATTTTTGTTGATATATTTTCTTTTCTTTAGATTTTTACATATATAAAAATAATTTAATTTTGTTTAAAAATTATAATAGTATAAATATTAAAATACATTTTCTTGGTTTACCGTTTGTTTTGGTTTATAATTTTTGTAAAACCAAACCAAARCGTAAATCGTATTAACAAAAAAATCCTAAACTAAATCGTATTTTCATAAACCCTAAACCAAACCAAACTATTAAAATGCGATTTGGTCRGATTTAATTACGATCCAAACCAAACTCTGTATAGCTTTAGAGAYAATACATAAAAGAGGTGAAAGATTGAGGAATAACTCGTATAAAAGGTTTCAAGTAAAATGACCCAATATTATGAATGTGACAAGTGTCACAATTGTAAGTCAAAACCAAATTTTAAATATAGATTAGGTTCCGTTGAATGACAAAGCACTAGTTGTTAAATGTTAATTAACCAAAATGAATGACAATACATTTACCTTTGTGCATGTACGATTTGTCGCTGGACGTTCTTCCAATTCCCAAGCTGAAATGGTATCAAAACGCATATTTGGTGGACATGCGTCCCACTGAACCTGCAACAAGAGATAAATCAAAATAATAAAAAACTTTGAAGTATTCAAGACAACAACTTTACTTTTTAAATTGATATATCTTATATACATATATATACAGTTAGGATTCAATGAAAACAACAAGTTATATGGYAATGTGAAAACCAAATCAAATGGGTACATATATACATTAGTGATGGCAATGGACCGGATRCGGGCAGGGMCCTTTAGGATCCAGACCCGGATCCGTTTTTAGGGTAGGATCCAYATCCTACCCAGATCCATTAGGGTCCTAATTTTTAGGACCCGGATCCAGATCTTACGGATCTGGGTCCTAAATGGATCCTTTCTTAATTTTTTATTTCAAATGAAAAATAACAAATATTGAATCAAATTTCGATTAAAAATCCTAAAACAACATATATCTTCCTTACGTCTCCTATTATTCATTAGTTTACAAGCAATCATACATGATTAAATATTTAAGTCATTTAACGTACGAGAAAAGCAAAGTTTCAAAGACAAACATACTTTGATTTAGAGTATAATTAGTTTTGAGTCAAAGTATTAAAATAATGGATTAGTACATTCTTCAGTAGTATTACTATTATCCAACATATTTTATATTATTTTTAAAAAAAATGGGTAAACGGATCTTGGACAAGGTCCTAGAGGAAGACCCGGTCCATATCCATTTTTTAAAAGTAGGATCCATATCCTACCCGGATCCATCAGGGTCCTAAATTTTAGGATCCAAATCCGTCAAAAATGGATCTGGATCCTCGGATCCGGGCAGAGTCCTTTACCCACTGCCATCTCTAATATACATATATATCTCTATTATATAATCCAAAGGGGGAGCAATGGTGTCCCCCCTATGAAAATACCATCATACCCCTCATTAAGTTGGGTTTTTAGAAAAGTAATTTATTAGTACTTTTATTTTACTTACTAATATAAAATTATTTTAAAAACTACCATAATGAATCAAAAATTCAAACCGTAATTAATTGATTAATAAAAATAACATTCTTCAATTAACTCTTAATTGAAACCTTAATTTGTTCAATTGCTCAATCAATCAACTTTAGTTTCTAAATAGAAATAAAAAATCAATTAATAACTTACTAATCAAATAACACAACCTTCATCAATAATAAATTCCTAAATGCCATATTTCAATAACATAATTATTTGTCTTTCATCATTTTCCCACAATAAGTCAATCAATCACTATAACAATAATTCATAGAAATAATCTCATAAATACATCTCTATTATAGAAGCCAACTACAAGGGAGCTATAGTGTCCCCCAATGAAAATGCTATTATACCCCCTAAATTAGCTTTTTGATTTTTTTTATTGATCACTCCTTCCTAATTTATAAATATTTTAAAAATTACCTTAATCAATCGAAAATTAAAACTTAATTGATTCATAAAAACATTAAAAAAACACACACATTCTTCCATTAGTATTTAATTTACATTGATTTATTATCAATTAAAATTTTCTCTAAATCAGCAAATCAATTTTCTAATCAACCAATAAATTCCTTTAATACACTATGCCAATAACAGATTAATTCCCTCTTTTCATCAACTTTATCATTGATTACCAATTAAATTATTATTCTCTAAATCAACAAATCAATTTTTCAATCAATCAACAAAATTCATTAATACAATATGTCAATATATGGCTAATTCTCATTTCATTAACTTTTCATTCATTAGTCAATCAATTACTATGATAATTGAAAAAATTTCCTCATTAAAAAAATATAAATCTCACTCATTGATGATATAATACTTGATCACATTGTTTTCTTTTATTCTATTACAAACATTCCTTTTACAGTACCTCATTTTCTTCTCTAATTCTAATGTTGTACTATTGTGTTTAGTAACTATTTTCTTTTATATTTTTTCACTTTTGTTTCCATTTTTTACAATTTTAAGTGTATCTGTTCGTTAGAAAATTATACTTAGTTTTTTTTTTCTCACTTTGTAATTTAATTTGCTTATCATTTCTTAGTTCATAGAGATTATATTTATTTTTCGTCATATATGCAAGTTCATTTATATTTCTATAACACTAGTAAAATTTATCATCAAGATTACTATTTTTACCAATTAAAATTGGACATTACGTTTTTTTAAAAAAAACACCGCACGCATCGCGTGCAAATTAGGCTAGTATTATATAAGCAAGGGGAGCAATGGTGTCCCCTCTTAAATTACTATATTACCTTTTACATACAAAAATAACCAAAAACATTCCTAAAAGAACCAATTTATTCTATACAATGCACAACAATTAAGTTAATGAGGCAATTAATTATATCAATCAACAATTATAAATCAATTAATCATAAATTGATAAATAATTCACAATTACTATTCAAATATTCAAGAAATCACTACAATGAATCATGAAATTAAATTATTTAGAAAATTTATTTTTCAATTGCACACGTTAAAAAAAAATAAGAAATTTGGAATATCAATTGCAAATGCATTATACTACTAAATTAAACTATCAATCTAAATTTGCCCGCACAATTGATGTGCCTAGATTATCCCATTAGTAATTTATGTGATTAAATATGAAAATTGCATTTATTATGCGAGTTAATTAGTCAAAACATTAAACAATGAACATTATTTCAAATTGTATTAAAACATTAAGGGTTTTATTTTGAATTTCAACTTTGAAGATATAACTATTTACAAAATAATTACAATTCAGATAAATATTGTATTGCTAATAGCTATAAATCTTTTATTATGATACATACCATATAATCATTTTTTATGAATTACGGTAAAATTTCATATATACAAGCACGCATCGCGTGCACATAAAAACTAGTATATATAAGGGAAGGGGGAGGAAGATGGTGTCGTCCCCTCTTAAAAGTCTTTTAGTCCCTAATGAATTTTGAAAAAAGAAATATGAAAAATGTGTCTAAATTACTCTTTTGCTTGCATTGTTATGTGATTAAAAATGAAAATTGTATTTATTATGTAACTTAATTAGTGAAAACTTTAAACAATGAATTGAAAGCGCTAATGGTTTTATTTTGAATTTCAAGTCATATTAAGAAAAACAGTTACAATTCAATAAAATTGTATTGCAAATTACCTATAAACATTATTTTTATACATACTTTATAATTATTTTTAATGATGAAATACAATTTCATAAGACTAAGCAAGCATGGCGTGCAAATAAAAACTAATATATAATAGACCAAAAGGTAAATATATCTAATATTAAAAAGCCGTTAAATTAGTAGCATAAAAATTCAGCTTTACTAGGTTCAAAAGGAAGAGTATATATTTGCATATGCAAGTAAATTCTAACAAGCTTCTCCTTACCTTCAGAGATCTCCATTCAGAATTCACCCAAGTTGATGCTGCGGTATCATTGATGCCAATAATTGTGCCATTGCAACTGTCAGATTACCGACCAAAGAGATTAGCAAGTATTTAGAGAATAAGTAGTAAAATTCAAGGCCAAGAATAATTACCTTTTTTCAAGAATTTCATCACTTTCAAATTTCATTTTAAACCTCATCCCAACAGCAAGTCTGTAGCTCCTGGCCTCAAGATACTTGTTCACACTCACAAGGAACTCCGACCTAATACTCCTGTCAAAATACAACCCTACTTATGAATCTTATGCAACTCAAAAAGAATAACCATGGTGTCAACGATCAAACAAAATGTAGCAAATTCTGGCTCCAAAGCCTTACAACAAGCGAAATTAAAGAACAAGTAGTTGCACATTCAGATGCTAATGTCTCCCCATGTAACACATTATTTACTTTATCGTATATCAAGTTTGGAGASATAATGTTTTTGAAAGAGAGACGGAAAGTGAATCCATCCCTCTCTCTTCCATTCCCTTCCCTCCCCCCGTTTCTTAATRCAAAACAACATAAATGGTCTCATATTCCATGTATGTCGTTCATCCAAACAAAGAGAATTATCACAAACTCTTTTAGAAGCTAAGCAATTAAAGCCAAAGTCCCATAATTGGGGGCAACTACAAYAACAAAAAGAGATCATTTCGTGTAGTCAAAATTTCTAAAAGTTTGTCCAAAAAAAGGTTTGTAGCTTTGACTAGTCTGATGTTATAAAACTATAAAGAGTCGCACATCTATCAAGTGAGGCATTAAAATGCGTGTAAAAGTTTAAACGAAACAAAAGGAAATCTCATGTTACATTAACAGAGCAAGATAATTATCCATAATAAAATTAAAGGAAAACGCTCAAATATTGTCACATATCATCACTAGTGGGGAATCTGCCTTTCATTCATTAACAAATAACAATGCCCATTAGTGTCTTTTGAATAGACACAAATGTATATTATAGCCAATAGCAAAATACATTTGTACAATAAAAGAGCAAGAACCTTGGTTTGTAGAACACTGAAAACATGGTTCCACTATGTATTGCATGAGCTGCTGTCGCAAGAACACCAATGTGCATACTATGACTTGAATTAACGGAAGATGAAATATTATGCAACTGCCTCAGCATCCTCCTTACCCCAACACGCAGTTCTCCATTTTCACCTCTGTCATTATGTGAAAACATAAACAAGCTATTAAAGGAGGAARATTATAATAATTCCGATTACAATAATGAAAGTTAATTACATAAATTTACGTAAGGAAGTATGCCCACTAAAGAGGCCAATGATAAACAATAACTTCCCGCGAACACAGCTTACAACTTTCATCGTACTACGCTCTCCAAAGAGCAACACTTTTCAAAACATCAAAAGGTGACAAGTTGGAATGCAATTCGAATAAAGGATTCTTGTGGTTTCGGAGGATCCAGGTATGGGAGAACCATGAACATACATTTTTTAAACAAAATAACAAACCTTAAAAATATTAATGCGTCACCGGCCACTAGCTTCTTAGAACTGACAAAGGCACTCCAACCTGTGGTCAATAGATGACCCCTTTGTTCACCTGCAAAATATCCTGAAAGTGAGCTTCAATAGAAGAAAAACTTCCCAGGGAGCCAATGTTTCTGTTAGAAATGTAAATCGACGATACAAGAATCACAAGGGTTTATACATGCTTTAAACTGGAAAAGCACCAAGAAACAATATGACCACCCTTAAACCTCAAGTATGCAAATATTACTAACTCGTCTTTGGTATTTGTGATAACCAATAACTGTGGAGAATTCGACATTCAATGATACAAGTGCTAAAAGACTGCAAACCCAAAACCAACCCAAATGCATAAAACATAAAAGGCAAAATTATCAACAACTACCACTTTTTGTTCACTTTTGAAAATTACTATCCAGATTGTTTTATTTAAACAACTACCCTTTTTATTTTTTGTGTGCAATCATTATCCACTTTCTCAAAATTTTCAAATTTGTGTAAGGCATAACTAATTGAAAACAACTCCAAATCACGTGATTCTTGAGCCTATTTCATGTATTTTTCTGAATTTACAACTTTTATGAAGGAACTATATTAAAAATTGAAATAACTGAGAAAAGACTAAAAACTAAGTGACGAGGTTTGATGTTGAGTTGTTTTGGTGGTGTTTTGGGTTTTGGAGGTGGAAACAACAAAGTTGGTTTTGCAATTGGGATGCCGTGTTGGGGTGGTTTGTGATGGTTATACGGTGTTGAATGACCAAAATCAAAGTGGGTGTGATTCCAAAAAAAATTGAAAATATGGGTAATTATTTAATTAAAAACAATCTGGGTAGTTATTTTCAAAATGAAAAAAGATGGGTAGTTGACCATTTTTCCCAAGATAAAACATATCATGAAGAAAATATTTCCACAAATCATTACACTTTCCTATTGAGTATGTTTCATGAGGGATTTATCAAAACCAACGACAGAATTGGACGACTTTACGACGATCATCCAAAAAATATCCCCACACACTACATGAATATGAGCTACAAATTTTATTTTATTATAGCTTTTGTTCCTACTAATATCTATCAAATTACCTTAAATATGACAATATCTACTTTTTTTAATTTGGAGATGACTAATATTAATCTTTCAAACAAGGAAAGTTTCATTTGTAATCATAGTTGCCTTGTGATTTTATTTCTTTTATTTTTAAAATTTCATTCTTTAACTTTAATTAAATTAACTTTAATTATTTCCAACTTCAATTTTAATTCGAAATTCAATTTCTATTGAGTTTCTTTATTTTAAAATTAAATATAATTACTTTGTGGCCTAATAAGATGTCAGAGAAAAAGAAAAGAAAATTGGTCACTCGAATTGCAGTTTCATAATTTTTTATAAGTTGATGGAATTGATTGGTGCATTGTTTTTCCTATGAGCTGGGCTGAGCCTATGACTAATCTAATTGCTTCCTACTGCATGCAGATCGTGTTTCTTTAATGCAAAGTACTGCAACATCCTTTGTTATATATTAGTCTAATGCTTTAACGCAAGAGCAATCTACTAACTACATGTTACTGCGAATTCTACATTCCTATAAAATCGTACCATTTTTAATAATTTTTCCCACAATCTTTTTATTGGAAAAAAATTTCATTAAATAAAAGTCATAACAATACAAATTAAATTTCAATTTAAATTAAAGAAAGCAAATAAAATTACAATTAAATTAAAATAAGAAATTAAAAAGAAAATATAAATTACAATTTTATAAGGTAATTGTACTTATAAATGAATCTTCCTTATTTGAAAATTAATATTAGACAACCTCAAACAAAAGCAAATATAGACATATTTAAGGTGATTTGATAAATTTTTGTTAGTAAAACAATATAATAAAATAAAGGAAAAATTCATGTGAATAATCCACCTTTTGTGGTCTTCCCTTAATAATCTGATCTTTAAGAAATCCCAAAATAATCCAGCTTGTTGCTATCTTCATTATCCACTAAGTGATTTGTTACCTGCTAATCTAAGTTAACCCCAATTTTTAGCCGTTATTCAATTTTCTGATTTTTAATTTTTTTATGAGAAAAAAAAAATCTAAATTTTAATGTAATTTAGGTTTTTCATTTAGAGTTTTATATTGCCGAATGCCAAATACTTATTCTTCAAGCTTGAATGCCGAATTTCTCTACCATTCTGATCCTTAGTACCAGACATGGAAGGAACTGGTTAGGCTGTGCGAATGTCGAAGATGAAGGGCTTCTGCAAGCCATGGGATACAGTGGGTCCCTTCACCAACGGACTGCTCAAGGACTCCACGGAACGTCGAAGGACGGCTTGTCCCACCGTCGACGTGTATAGGGAGAGTTGATGCGGCCCATCGATTCCGACCCGATAGCGGCGCGCACGAGCTGAGGTTGTGAAGAGACTGCTTCTGCTGGCTTCACATGCGGAATTCGGGGGGTGGTTGAGGAGAGAGAAAGGGAGTAGGGTTTATGAGGTTGAATGAGAAAGATCATATGGTGTGAGTCTGGTGAAACCGTTTTTGTTTTTTTTTTCTATAAATAATAAAATACAAAAATTAGGAAAAAAAAGAGGTAAAAGATTAATTAACGATTAGCAGGTAATCAGTCAACTAGGATTAATAAGATTAGCAACAAAGCTTGGTTATTTTGGGATTTTCATAGTCGATTATTGAGAAGGACCACCAAAAGTGGGATATTCACATGAATTTTTCCTAAATAAATGTGGCTCACATTCATCGGTAATGGTGGGTGTTTTTAGATGACCATTGTAAATTTTTGACAAAATAGCTATACTATATTTTCAGGGAAAACAAACTTCATTTAGTTGATTTCATGAATTTTTAACACTATTTTTTCTGAACCTCCTATTTTTTAAGGTTCATTCTTTGCAAGTTAAAAATCTAGGAATATAAAAATACCTAATAATAATTGAAAAATGAGGTAACCACAATATGGCTTTCCAGTCTACACAAATAATTACATAACCTTTAGCTTGGAATGAGTACTTTCTATCTTTATCAACATACACAGTATTCCTTGTTTAATACACGTAGCTTGAAATTCTTATGATCATATTTGAATGAATAAATAATAATATGGCTATCACTTTCCACTTTCTTAACCTAAATTTAGGACTAATATGATCTATGCAAACCCCCGCCCACACACCACCACAAACAAGTTAAAGTAGGAATATGGACTATAACCGCAAACATTATTGTAGAACAATACATTAATCTCTTTGCGAAAGAGCAAATTAAAAATAACAAATGCATAACAGACAACATAAGATGTTAGAATGAATATTTAGTAAATCAAAATCTTCAAGCTCATCATCTTAATAAAAACACATGGTATCGTTAGATATGGAGCCGAGTGATAGCATATAATTGAACACCAAACCCCCCTCCCTCTCTCAAAATGAAGCACTTATGCATTTCTAATGACTTGTCAATCATTAATGATAATAAACACTTGGGATTCATTTTACTATGAAAACAAAAGTGCACTTGTTACAAAGAACACAAGTGATACAAGTCTAAATCTCGATAAATTGTGAAAATGACACTCATTGCAATGGATCTTTAGCGACAAGTTTGCCAAGCGGGCCGACTAGACATATCCTGCATAAGTACACAATCTATCATGTATAAAACATAAATAAAAAGAAAGAAAATGAGGTTGCATTTGCTTTGAGATGTTGACACATATTTCTTCTCGAGCATCATTTCTGTTACCCTAGTTTTGATGAATCAATAACAAACAAAACCAAGCTCATGAATTGTATAGTGTGTGTTAATGTGATTTACAGGAAATATTTTAAGTTTTAATGGAGTAAGGACATTCAAGAGTAGAAAGGGCTCCTGGTTTTGAAGACTGAAAGTTCACGGAAGAAACTCAAGTCAAGGAACTCGAGTCCTTGAGAATCAAGACTCGAAATCTATGGTGGTTCTACATTAGAAGCATCAGGGTATAATAAGTTTAGAATTTCGATTTTACGCTTATTTTAAGTTTGACATTAATGTGTGGAAGTTTGGCTCAAAAATAGAGATGTAAAATCGGATTTAATAAATTGATTTATTTAAAAGATATAAATAAGGTTGTTTTTAAAAAGTATCCTTTAAGTAATAAAAACCTAGGTAACTAATTTTTCGAATAAAATCTTTTTATATCCTCCAGTTGTATCTTGTTAAAATTGATTTATGAAAATATTCTTTTTTTTTTTTATATTTTATAAAAGTGTTTACGGAAAGAAATTTTCTTACAAATATTTCGATCAACTGATTTGAGAAATTAAGGATAAAGTTGGTTATGCTGACTTGATCTTCAAGGCAAATTCAGGTGAGAAGTTAAGAATAAACACTATGTTGCGACTGAGTGATAAAACGTGGGAAGTGGACTTGCTGCTAAGTTCCACTAAGCATATATCCTAC
Organism: Bassia scoparia; assembly: GCA_008642245.1. Classification (NCBI taxonomy): domain Eukaryota; kingdom Viridiplantae; phylum Streptophyta; class Magnoliopsida; order Caryophyllales; family Amaranthaceae; genus Bassia; species Bassia scoparia. The sequence continues at coordinate 29,514 of SNQN01002540.1, read as the reverse complement.
TTATAGGGAGTGATGCGTAGTGGACTTACTGTTTTTATCCCACGCATAAACTTCACTTATAAATATATAAGAGTAAAACAGTTTTAATACACACTTGAGCATACAAAAATTGAGTCATTCCAACCACAAGTGTCAAAATTTTTAATTTACAATCGAGTTGTAATTGCTTCAAGATTGTTACTTGAAGAGGCTTTGGTTGAGAGTTAATCCAGAAAGGTAAAGAGTGTGAGTGCTCAATCAATAGAGGGGTTGGTTGAGAGGCTTTCAAGTCGAGAAGAATTTGAAAGAGTCTTAGATGTATTAGGTGTTTTATCCGATAATCTACGAAGAAATCTGTGTGGTATCAGGTCATAGTTTATCTCTTGACAAGTTCAAGGATAGTTTTGTGTTTGTGAAATTTGCACTTGTGTCCTTTGCTTTCTAGTTTTTAATTCCGCAAAAACTCAAGTCTTTAAGTAACAATCACCCCTCTTGTAACGTTCAGTAAATCAACAATTTCTCTACACAAATAAATACTGGAAGTAACACCATTACTTATTTCAATAATTTGAAAAGCAAAATACGAGATCTTTAAGGATAATTAAGGTAAGGAGTAGAGTAAAGCCTAACCAGAGGTGGTAAGCATTCATCTGCATGCCTTTGAAGCATAGAAAATCCACCATATGTYCTAACATCTGCAGTTGTTAGTGTCTTGCAAAATGATTTCACGAAACACCTTGGAGGATCTGCCACCGGAGGATCAGGCACTATGACTTCCCTTTGCTAATAACAAGAAAGTTAAAAGGTTTCGATTTATTTAAGGTTATGGAGAAAAACGTACTAGCTGTGAAAAAAGAGTCTTGTCATAATTAATTAATAGAAATAGAGTATAAGAAAAAGAGACTCACGTCATGCTCAGGAATTAGAGTTATATGAGAATAAACTTCATCTGTATCAGGTTCAGCCTACACAAAAAATAGAATGTAACTTAATCTATTGTGAATTGTGAATTGTGAATTGTGAATTTGTGATCACAAGGAAATGGATAAAGTCGTTCAGGGTGGGGAGGGGATAAATCGATAATAGTACAAAAGTCTCCACAACTGTTATGATGACAACAATGCTAATATTACTAACCCGAAGTTCAACATTAAGCACTCTGCAAAGAATTTTGGACGGCAAATTGAAAGAAGTCAACTCCTTGTCTAATTCCTGATTTGTTGATGCTTCAAACTGCACATTCATGCATTAGTCTCATAAATAAAATAAAGTTAAAATAGGATATGCTCTACTCGAGGAATAAAACATCCATGATAGTAACTATGCTTAGGAATATCAAGTAATTTATTACTCTAATGAAACATTTACATTTACTCRTACTAAACATGTGCTTGTGGACTTGTGGGAGAGTGTAGAAGACAATTTATTTGTTTGCCAAAATATATAGGATTAAAGTGAATAAAATGTATCAATATAAAACCCAATCAAATGAGCGGATCGARATAAAATCCAAGGAGTATAGTATATTAGTCATATACCTTTCCACTATTAAAGAGGTGKTTTAATTTTTCATTGTTTGGRTGCATGTAAAAAAGTGATAGAAAATAAGGAAAGRAAAGAGGATCCAAGGAGGTAGCGAGGGAGATGGAAGGAAAATAATTTTCATGGAAAATGTTTTACGTTCTACTAAACGAAGCCTTAATGTGAAAAGATAATGTAAAACACATATACAAGAATTAAGTTTGATAAAAAGTGGAGAAATATAAAGTTACTTAAAGACACATGCAGAAAATAGTGCCCCAACCTGCTCCATGTGACCTTGAAGAAAGTAGTAAACACGCTCCCCTACTCGGGGAACATTTACAAGGYCTCCAGCACAAGCATACCATAACTCATTGTACAAAGRATCTGTAATTTATCAACAATAAAATCATAATAGCATTAGAAGGGGAAATGAAATCAATGAATAAGAACCTAAAAGGTACTAGGCAAAGATTAGAAACTCAACAAGAGCACCAGGACATTTCAACCTGTTTTCAAAAACATGACGAGTAACAAAATGGACGGGCCACCATGGCACAATTTTAAACGAAAGATCCATAAAGCCAATGTGAATTTTTACAAAAAAAATACCCATGATATTTTTATCCAAAGCAACACGATCTAATTAAAGTTCCGTGGCCTACAAATATATACAAACTAGAGCTAATCAATGCCTCCAAATTCATGTATTGAGAATTTACTATGTGACTTCGAGACACAATCAAATTAGTCCCCAACTGGTGTTGTTTAAATCAATCTATTTATTTTTCATTTTGGTGTCTTTCCCAAAATACTTTGAGAATTATATTACTAGATTTTAGGTGATGTTCATTTAATCTTATTTATGCACTCTATGCGTATTTTAGATTTCAATCACATCACTATCAGAAAAATCAAATAACTATTTAAAAATCTCGTAGTAAAATACATGATGAGACTAGAAAATTTCAAAATACACAACAAATTAACCGTAAACAACAATAGAAAAACTATGATAAATATATATAGGAAATTAATTAGTCAAATTTAGGAAACATAGGTAGAATATTAAAGTTACGAAAAGGTTTAAAGTTATTGAAAAGAGTTATCGTAGGTAGGAATCAAAAGGGAAAGAATAGAAGAGATTTTAAAGATTCCAAATTTAATACGAACAAAAAACTAAACTTGATTAGAAAATATCATTTCAAAAACTTAATGTATAAAATTCCAACAAAGTCACCATAGATATTAAAAATTATGTGGGGATATGTATCAAAAACTCAATGGCTTCTCATAAGCAACCATACACCACACTCAACCTTACAAGAAAAAAAAGAACAGAGAACAAACCTTTCTCGACCACACTCAAGATGTTTAGAGTAGAACATGATAGATGTGATTACTAACACAACCACCTCCCTCTATTTATATACAAAAGCTCCTCATCTAAGTAGTGAAACATGTAATTTTACTAATAACTCAAGAAAATGGAATAACTAAGATTATTAAAGTTTAGGATACATTAAGTCGGAGTCATTAAGGCAGCATCTAATCCATCAAATACAAATATAAATATAATTGACTTTATTAAATTATCAGTCACACGAGAAAAGTCCGCCGCATTTTCGCCGCAGTTTTCGCCAGCATTATGTACTTTTATGACTTTAATGAGACTTTGTGGTCATTTTCCCCAAAACCATTGTTATACAGAGTACTATGAAGAACGAAACCTTTGGACATTGAAATTTCAATGTTTTGAAAACATGAAAACCTAGAAAAACTCGTTTGCCATCTGTTGCCTCAAGCAACCAAACAACTTTATCAAATTTTTATCTTTCATTCACTTGAACTTTAAGTCAGCTAAGTATATTTATATTTGGATGAAATTGCAATGATATATTGCTGTATTTAGACAATTTAACAATTCTTCTTATTAAATATTCAATTTGGAAATTCTCTATACTTGAGTTACGCCTAATAGCTTATCTCCCTGAGTATTTGTTGGCCTCAAATCCCCTTGAGTCAGGTATATTAGCTAAAATACTCTTACTATTAATTAATGGACATTAGGTTCTGTTGCTTTCCTTCACCCTTTCTTCCTTCCTTCTTCTCCAACTTTACCACCGCGCCCAATTAACCACCAAAATTCATCCAACCCAGTCTTCCAATTCTAAATTATAAATTTCCACTTTACATCCAGTCAGTTTGATCTGAATTTTTGCTTATCTCATTTAAATAGATTTTTATCTTATACTTTTTAATAAAGAATTAAATGCTTAAATAAGTTGAATTGACATAACCTCATAATATGGTGAAATCTAACATATAAATTATAAATAATCCATCAAGTTATAGCATCACAAATAAGATGTAAAAACTCAACAATGGATCTACTTACACAATAGCAAATTAAACAAACTATAAAAGAGTTGATTCAAATTTCACAACAAATAATTTCACATATAGAATTGTAGGTAGGAATCAAAAGAAAAGAATAAGAAGTGATTTTAAAGGATTTAAAATTTAATAAGAAAAACTATAAACTTGATATAAGAAATATCATTTAAAAACGCAATGGTATAAAATTTCCAAACAAGTCACCATAGATATTAAATAATGTGGATATGTATCAAAACTTAATGGCTTCTCAAAGCAATTTCATACTACCACGCTCAACCTTACAAGAAAAAAGAAAAGCAGAGGGAACAACCTTTCTTTGAACCACACTCAAGTTCTTTAGAGGTAGAGACATGATGATGGTGATTACTAACACACACCACTCCCTCTATTTATATACAAAAAGCTTCTCATCGAGTAGTGAAACATGTAATTTTTACAATAACCTCAGAAATGGAATAACTAAAATTATTAAAGTGTTAGGATTACATTAAGTGAAGTCATTAAGGCAGCATCAAATCCATCAAGATATCAAATATTTAATACAATTGCTTTAAATTTATCCAGCTCACACGAGAAAGTGCACCGCGATTTCCGCCGTTGTTTTCGCTACATTATGTTTAATCTTATGCTTAATGAAGACTTTTGTGTTATTTTTCACCCCAAAACCATTGTTATACTTAGTACTATGACACAAAAACCTTGGAACATGACATTTCAACGTTTTATAACATGAAACCTAGAAGAAACTTCGTTTGCATCTGTGCCTCCAATGCAACCAAACAATTTATCAAATTTTATCTTTCATTCCTTTGAACTTTAAGAAATTTAAGTTATATTTTATATTTGGATGAAATTGCAATGATATTTGCTTGTATTTTAGACAATTTAACAATTCTTCTTGTTTAAATATTTCAATTTTGGGAAATTTCCTCGTATACTACATATTGAGGTTACGCCTAATGGCTTATCTGCCGCTGAAGTATTTGGTTTGCCTCAAATACCCTTGAGGTCAGGGTATAATAACTATAATACTCTTACTACTAATGGACATTAGGGTTCTGCTAGTTTTTCCTTCACCCTTCTTCCTTCCTTCTTTCCTCCTATTTTACCACCGCCGCCCAATTTGACCACCGAATTCGTCCAACCCAGCTAACAACATAGACTCGCACAACCCAACTTATTCAAACCTCAATCCGAAATTCGAACKTTGAACCAATCAATTTGCGCATCAAACSTTGATTTTGSGTTCGAATTTGAACAATTAGAACACAAGTCACGAATGCTTACATTGAGATTGCTTTAGCCCTTTCCATTGGAAGGTGGGATTTTCTTTTTAGAGAGATGAGATTCAACTAAAACATGAGTATGTAATGTATTTTGACTTGGAACATTGTAAAGTTATCTTAATATTTTGTTCGGTATAAAAAGTTATTATAGTTTTGTTAAATTTTCCTGTTTTGTATGATTTAATTTTGAAAATGTGTTTGAAAGAGATGGTTGGTGTAAAGCGGAGGGGACGCCCTTTTCTTTTCATTGACGACTAATATACAAATTAGAGAAGAGGTAATCTATTATCTAGTACATATACCCCTTGTACAAACCAACTGGCTAATTTAATCTTCACGACGAGCATGTAARATCCTTGACAAATGGTGTACTGGTTTTCTCCCAACACTACACTAGTAKACCACAAAAATTTGCAATTGCTATGGGCGAACTTGGGTYGACGTGAGTTGTTGTGMGTTAGTTGGTGTAGTCGTGGTTGGTTGTTGGTTAGATGGGGTTGATCGTGAGTGGTTGTGGGTWGATCGTGGGTGGGAATGGGTTGGTTAGGGTTGGTTGTGGGTGGTTGTGTGGGTTGGCTGGGGTGGTTGTGTGTTTTCAGTTTGGAGGTTATTAGTTTTAATTATAGACTTAATTAGTTAGTTAGTTAGTTTTAATAGTTAGATGGATGAAAATCTTCTGGAAACTTAACTGTAGTAACTCATTAGGGAAATTGGATTAAGCTATTATACCCTAACCTTAGGGGTACATGAGGTAAACCAAATACCCCGTTAACTTGACATTAACTAGTAGGAGAGATTATTAAGATTACAAAATTTTAACAAGTTCATAAACTAAACAGCATATAACAAATAATCATTTAAAATACATATTGAGATGAAATTTCCAAACAAAGATATGACAAATAATAAAAAAAAAATTGATGTGGATATACTCTAAAATGAACTCATTGGCTTTTCATAGATATGTTCTCTCATCAGAAAGTATCTAAAGTAATGCGCAGCTAATTCATACACCATGCAAAAGGGAAATAATTGCAGATGGCAACAAACAAACTATAGAGAAAGTAAAAATTCCAACCTTGTTTTCTTTATACACAAGAATCAAGAGAGCAACGAAGAGCCATTGCGAGATATTCATTGTCGCCAAACTTGGCTATTTATTATAAGTTCCCTCCCCGATGTAATTCCTTGGAGCTTGTATATGCGAGCTTAGGTTTTATTAYTGGGAGAAATCCGAATTTTTAATGACACTTTAGGGGCATTGATATCCCGTRGTCAAGGCTACGAAAGATAATTATCCAATCTCGATCTTACTAGCCAAGTAGTAGGGCAAGAAGGGTTGAACCCACGAGAATTACGTTTATCACCGGTCTTTGATCTATCCTAAAGGCTAAGAAAATCAATATACAAGGGATTGTAACGATCACAATTAARTAAAAATGGGATTAACAAAGGACTTAAAACATTAMCATTCCTTCGTCTAAGGTCCCTAGAAAAACCACCATTGTAGCTAAGCATGGTAATTAGCAATTGCACCTCCTAAACCACACAAGTCATGGCCAAAATTCATGCCAAAATAAACAAAAACCTCAAGCAACAGGAAGTACATGATTGAGGGTTTTAACGACCCACCGCTGAGCAAGGGAACTACTCACGAATGCTTAAAAACATATATCAACCATAACAACATGCTAAACATCAATATCTTAAATACAAGAAAACAAGGCAATTGACAATCACACTCTAAAAAATGCATTAAGAAATACTTACCCAAAATGAAATTAAAGAAGTACAAAAGATGCAGATTGTGCAAACTAGCTAGATATAATTTTCTTGGTGCAAGAATTCCAGTACAAGCTTCCAAAGTGACAAAATGCCAAGGTAAATGATGACGAAATAACAGCTATTACAATGATGAAGAGAAAATGTAAAAAGAAAACAAGACAAAGAAAAATAAGACTATAGTGTAATACCAAAATAATAAAATACTTTTTATTAGTGCAAGGGGAGTGTCATTATGCTCCCCAAAGTGGCAAACACAGCCAAACAACAAGAGTCCCGCAATTAAAAGAAAGAAAGAAAAGAAAGAAGAAGAAGAAAACCAAAAAATCCGACACGACTTAGTAGTGGCACTTGGTATGCGGCAGTAGGCCCGGCTACTACGCATCAGCAAAACAAGGAGCCAAAGACAGGGAGGTAGCGATGCAAAGGAGGCGCTGCTAGGAATAGCGTCCGCTTAATAGGGGCACAAGGCAGGATGGAAAATGAATGAGCTAAGTAGCACCAGTAGCCCCGCTATCTAGACGACCAGTTCGAGGCGCTACTCACTAAAAAAAGTGGCCAAATGAATTATCAACTCCCGAGCTCAAGTGCATGCCAACGGAGCCTCAGTGATTCCTTTAATCACGTCCGAAGTGGGTCTGAATTGCATGTCCAACATCTCCACATGCTGGCAAAATCCAAAGAGACCTAAAATCACACCTATAAACAAGAAGAAACCAAATACGCTACAAAAGCTGCTACTAAATAGGATATAAATCCGAGGACACATATGTCATCATCAAAGTGTAAAAGCACTCAAAAACACCAGAGTAAAGAATATTTATTAAATTAAACTAATACTCCATATCTAAAATCCATTCTCATCAAACAGCTACCAGAACTTAACCATGCGCTATACCTCGCAACTAAAAGCAAAAGAGAAAAAAATAACATTGCGTCCTCTCAGGATGAGGATTACTCAAAATGCTTCAAATCAGATTAACGAAGAGTACGATCACCTAGATTTATAAACGAACACAATAATTCCTGAATAACGATAGACACTAACTTAAAACCAACAAATCTAATCTAGCGCACGTAAACTACCTCAACTAAGATAATTTCAGCTAGCTAGTTGCCTAGTAACCACGTCCAAGCACAACCCTCCTACCCACACTATCGCATCTTATCCCCTAAAACTCCAAGAAGTTAATTACAATCACTTATTGCGTAGCATCAAGAAATATGCGTAACAACGTATTATGATACAGGCTCCCATAGAACCCCCAATGATCGTCGTTCAACTAGCATATAACTTATGGATTCAATAAACTAAGGAGATCCCAATGCTTTTTCAACGATTGTAATTGGTTTTCGGCTAACCGATGATGGAAGCTTCCAATGTCGGTAACACCTAAGAAACATTCCATTACAACCCAAAATCGAACCAAACCAAAGAAAAATCATCCTAGCCCAACAGGAATCACATCACAAAAGCACACACCAAGACAAGTCACATAAAAGCACAAAACTATAACAATGCCCCAATCAACACAATAGAGAGAAAACTATTATTACATACCGACTAACACACAACAAAATTTGGTAGTAACCCTCTGAAAAGATAAATCAATTCAAACTGCGCAAGTCCACGATCATTTGAATTCCAAACACTTTTTATGCGCCTTACAAAACATTACAAATACTCATAATAACTTACAAAAACTTAAAAACTACTAGCATTAAAAACATTAGTTAACTATACAAATCAATATATATAGCAACGAACACAAAACTATAGCCTTTCACTACCGAGCAACGGTAAGGCTGTAAATATGGCTAAAAAAACTAATGCTAAGCTAAAAAACCGGAACAAAAGGTCATAGAAAAGAAAACAAATATCAAAGAGACAGACACCTAAGAGGAACATAGCAAACCAAAGCCAAATCAAATTTTCCAAGTAAGTTACAGCCAAGTTCTCATCAAGCACATCACGGGATCAAGCAATCATGAAAACGAGATCTAAGAATTAGGTCACTAACCGATAGCCATCAAACTCTCACGATCTCTTAATGTACCATTCGAGACTTCCGAAAATAGCGAGCACAACCCAGTATAGACACAAAGAACCAATCAAAACCACATAATCGCAACCATTGGCAAAACCACTAGAAGCAAAGGGGTTTGTTTAACCAACCTCCTAAATTTCCAATCAGATACAAAATCCCACGAAAGATGAGATCAATCAAGATCTCACCCTAATAACCATAGGACCTAAGTACTCTACAGCTAGAAAAGAAAATTTTAATAATCGCTAATCACTGTTGAGTCACTTCAATACCCACATAAAGTATAAGTTACAGTGCACCTTCGCACAACACAAGGCTACAGATCATACCACTAAGCATTTAAAAAACACAACATCTGAGATGATCACGACACCCATTACAAACACTAATACCAAAAACTGACAACTCCTCCCTAGCCTTAACCTGAAGCATTCCTCCCCCTACATAAATCAGCTGATCCTCTGAACAATCGAAGACACATCACTGTTAGCATAAGGCCCTCAGATCAAGAGGCGACCGTGGACAACCAACATGATTTACTCACAGTTCACTAAATAGAAAATGAAATATCCTAGCTACACTCCGATAGAGCAGTGAGCATAGACCGCCTCGCTTCAGTCTGTCATAATAGCCCGTAATCCTAACCCAGAAAAGGAACAGTACCGAAGGGTGCTATATCCTCTCAAAAAAATCCTCCAGTTCCAGCTCCGAGACAGCCTTCTAGAGTAGCGCACCCCATAAGGATCGACATCGAACACCTTATGTGATTGTCAACATCTAAGGACGCTGAGATTAGAACGTAGCTAATAGTGACACTTCGGCCTGATATCGAGCACCAAAACATAGGACCAACCTGACATAATATCAACATATGATCAGTCTATAGAGTACGATATATTTAAGGCCCTCGAACCGAATTCTACTGATGTACATTTCCCGAGAGTTAAAATTGGGTACTCAATTCTATATCTATGAGCTGCTAGTCCTAACACTAACGTTAACCAGCAATACGAACCAAAATAACAGTACTCATAATAGGCGGGTGATGACCGATCCGCTGCCCTCTTGAATCGATGCAGTCGTTTGTCGAAAAGCCCAGCCAGCACCATTATGTCAATCTCTCCCTTCAAAGCGAGTATTAGAGAAAACTTTTGGGTTTCTTGGCCGAGTGATCACCGCGCGTGTGAAAGACGAAAAATATACAAAAGGTAGAACAACGGACAACGTCCCCAAGCGAGAGAGATGGTTAGCTTTACAGTTTCGTCCTGAATGTAGTCCATCTTAGGTACAACCGCACCTCCGACGTCCATCAGAAGGTGATCCTTATGAGACGTCTGCACTATCGGTTTAGATATAGACTAGTGGCTCTCCCATCCCAAAACTCCAGACATCAAAAATTACATCGAATCATCACCGACGAACCGGACTCGAGCCACTTAACCCTCTATAAGGATATGGTCCTCTTATTCCACCATTCTGAGCCAACCTGCCTAACTAGTTACTATAACAGTAAAAGATAAGATGTACTTGACCAAACGCACGATCAATCAAACTAAATTAGCCTAAGCTTATTAACAATCACCCAGTAGAGGGTTCCAGCCATTTCTTAAATCAGCTCTCCATACACCTAAGTGCAATCATTACAATCTGAGATTATACCTCGAACTTGTTACCCTGAAAATAACTAAGCTACTACGGACAAGCAACATATGAATCTCCTTCTCACACTTTGCTAGAAAAGCTCAGCTTACATTCAACGATACAGAATCACGTCGATGAACAGAGTCCTCCATGCAAGTGTGAATCATGGAACATTCAAGCAATGAGGTATCACACCTTTTATGTTCTGATTGTAATCGCAATATTAATCGGAGTAAATGGAAGATGCGCCTCGCCATCGTGATAGCTAAAATCTATGGCAGGTAAAGAATCAGGAAGAAAAGTAATGCTGGATTGATCTATTAAGGTAACCTCCATGCCTGTTCCTCATTGAAAAACCTACTTACTATAACTTCTCTGGAACTACATGATCCCCACCTTGTAAGTATTGCACTTTGCGCCAATCTGCCACATATTTACTCTATTTCAATTCTTTAGTCACTACATCTATGAGACCCACGACGGACAAATAGTCCTGCTCAGCGTTGAACAGCCTCGTCACACGCTAGCTTAGCAATTATATGCTCGCAGTCTTGATTTTGTCGATGCCGATGGGCCTAAGAGAGCTGAAGAGAAATGGCAGACGACATCCAAACTTGGAGCACCTTACACACTGCCCATGTCTTTCAGCAATTCACCCCGAATCAGCCGTAATTCAGTTCCACCCACAACTAATAATTGAGCTGCATCATTCGGATCCTGCTTTCTCCTGATAATCAGTCATCCGGCCCTTGGTAATTTCAACCGCCGTTACGCTACCGAGTTGCCATCATCTCTTTCACCTCCACCAATCATTAGGAACCCCCATCGCATCACAACAACACACAATCAACATAACACACAATTCTAGATTGGACTTGGAAACACAACCTCGCCGCTACAGAACAATGACTCACAAAGATACTTAACCAACACAATCAACAAAAATGCAAAACAGGAAAAAGAGCCTAAATAGAGAAAGCCCAGGCAATTCTAAACACTTGCCTCTTCCTAGCCATATAAGTCAAGGACCCAATCTCTAAGTTTCCCTGCAGACCCCATTACAAGCAACAAATAGAGCACTTACACCAATTCATAATCACTACAGACAAGCAATTACAGGAGCTCAGTTAGCTATCCAGAAATCACAAAAACTGCAATAGTATCAATTTAAGCTCATAAAAAAGACCAATTCCAACTTACTTCACAATTCAAATCTAATTCAAAGAATGTTCAAAAATTTCCAAACTCAAAATCACAATAAACTTGAATTTGGGCAAAATCATGCAAATTTTCAATGAATTAAAATTGGAACATTAAAACTTAATAGAGTTCAAATAACCTCAAGGATGTGAAAATTAACTAAAAATTACCCAAAATAATTAATTAATTCGAAAATTCACGAAGTCAACGAACCGACACTAAATCCCAAACTGATGTAGGAATCTCTGCCCGAAATTGGCCGAACACATACAGTAGCAACGAAAGCAATAATTTCAGAAATTATTTATTTTGAAATATTATTCCTATACTGTAACAATCATAGAAAAAATATAACAACATAATCAAAAAATATAAGGCGATTAAAAAAATTTAAAAGAATGAGATGAAAAGTAGATTATTAGGATGACCCTTAGACTACTAAAAAAAAAGTCTATTCTAAGAGAAGGCCTAAAAAATGAATCATAAAATAACTAAAAATAAATACTTTCCGCCTTTCCACTCTCGTTGATGGTTTCGGGCTTAACTCTAATCAATCTTGCAATGGTTTTATTCATGGATTTTTCAAACTGACGCGGATGACCAGTCCCATGTTTGTACTTTCTCACATACTATTCAATTGGGGAGACCCACTTTAGAGGTCTCATGTCTATGGGACGTGATTACAACACATATGTTTTAACAGTATAGAAGGATGGAACTTTGAGACCCGATGTTTCAACTTTTCAGAGACTTGGAAACCTTGGAAAAAATATCTTTTCATTTACATTATTTTCTCTTTACGTGCAACCAAAACATGTGTCAACTTTTCATACTTTTATTTCTCTCTTAACTTAGAAACTTTTAGCTATATCTTCATTTGTTTTGCAATGATCATTTGCTTGTGTTGTTAAACAAAAAATATTTTTCTGTAAACCTTTAGTTGTTAATTTTAAAATATTCTTCCTATTTTCTGAATTAGATTTGGTACTTAACCAAAGTAAGACTACAATACTTCCAATGCAAGACACTAGTAATAAAGTCAAAATCTAACAATAACTTCTTATCGTATCATTTTTTGAAATTTTATTTTCTTGTTTGTTTCAAGAGGTGTGGTTTTGATCCGGAATAATGATCATTTAAAATCAAGTAATGACGTCCACTTTTTGAAGTTAAATCTCTTAAAGTAAATTATATTGGAGCTTCTTAGATTTGTCACAAATTCACATATCTAGTTTATGAAATCGAATGATTCAAATCTTGGCTACCTTCTATCTATTACTTTATATAAAATAAACAAACAATGTACAAAGACCAACCACTCTCGTACAACTTTACGTATAAGCACTACGACCCAAAAGGCCTATTATAACTAATTTTAGCACACACCAATTGAATCGTATAATTTCGCATTTAAAAAAACGTTTGAGAGAAAGAAATTGTTCACAGACCAATCATTATATAAATATCTAGTAAATATTAAAACATCATACAATAGTTAAATGAAAATAACCATAAAGAATCATAATAACTTTGTTGGTTAAACGTCTTATATAATCTAGGACATTATCCATAGATCATTGCTATTATAACCCCACACAAGAACCTTGGCAGAATTTTTTTATAATGGCTTGTTTTTAATTTAAGTTTAAACACAAAATCTCTCGTTTCTTAAGCTCTTCCCATGGAATGTATAGGCTTACTCAATACCTAAAAATAGCCTAGAAAATAGAAAATTTAAGGGAGTGTTTCACATGTAAGCAAGTTGCAGTTAATTTAAAAATATAATGAGGATTAGGTAGGCTATCCTACACATGTATATGAATAGTTCATATAAGTTTGGAAAACGCTGTGTGATAGTGCGGCATTGATAATGACTGAAAAATCGATTGATATTAACTGACCTGTTTTTGCACATTGAAGAAGTACCAACCACCCTCGTATTACACTCTGACTATATTATTACTATAACAACCATCTCTTTTATTGCTTTATATATATATATATATTTATAATATATATTAATATAATACATACATATAAATAATATTAATATATAATATATATATTATATATATATATATAAATAATATAATCTCTTAGTAATCTAGCCACCCAAAAAATTTCCTCAAAATGAAAACTAGAAAAAAGTTACGACATCTCGAAATAGAATTGATTCCAGAAAGTCGCGACAAATCATAACCACAACCCTTTTTCACGAGCTGATTAAATTTAAGTTTAAATCATCGCTAATAGTATTATATATTTTAATATATTATTCTATTTTAACTTTTTCTTTATTTTTAGGATTTTTATAGATAGTTTTTAGGTATTCATATTCCAATTCATTTGTTTTTTTCATTGTTGATTCGCTAGTATTTAATATACTTTTCTATTTGCTTATTTTATTATGATTTTTACAAATTTTGCAAACAAGATTTTTGAAAATAAAATAATTCTGAACTTCTTAGATAAATCCAGATAATTCAGGAATATTCCAGAAGATATCTGTCTACCAAGTAAAGCCAAAAGTGCTTAAAGTAATCCGGGATACCAATTAGATGCAAAATATCTAAAGCATCCCAGCAAAAAAAAGATAGAATAAAGGCGAAATTAACACACGACATTTACATCTTCATATACGGCAAGAATCTCATGTCAACACCATCCGTAGATACGGGTCTAGATGACTATATACGGCTGAGAATACTGTATCTACAAACCTAAACCGTATATACAGTTGTCTTCCTTGTTTAATTCCCTATTTTTATCTTATTCCCAAACGCCTATTAATCACAGCTAGCGTAAGTGATAGTGCATGATAGAAACCACTCTTATAATAGTTTTCTAATTTAGTTAACGTTTCCTAAGCGACAAATGTTAAAGTTTATATGTATTCAAAGGTTTGATTGAATGGAATTAAATGAACCGACGTAGTGCCGCCACCTGTTGTGAGTGGGTTAAATTTCATTACATACATCCCCGAAACCACAACTGGTTACTGAATAAGATAGTATGCACATTAAATTATCACCCAAGTGTATTGGCATCCGTGATAACCTGTATAGCACGATGCGATTTCCTACTCAAACACACGCCCATCCTCACGTGCGAACCATGGCTCATCCCCGACAAGATCGACGTCGACAATCCATAAGGCACATAGCCTATAATCTATTTGTAGTATAAGTTATCTGAATATCATGGAATTTAGTTTAATAATGAACAGTGAAAATTTTAACCTGAATATGTAATATATATTTTAATCTAAAATAAACATAAGTCATCATCATTTTTAATTCCAAGTTCAAAAAAAAGGGCATAGACACATGAAGAATCCTTATGATAAACCTTTATTCAAAAATTGTATGGGATGATGGTGAAATTATGTGTCCCCATATGATTTTTTAACCTATACTAATGTTTTGTCTAAAGAAAACATTAAAATTAATTTGAAAAAAACTATAATACTGGAAACAATGAACAAAAATAAAAATATTACTTCATATATTTGACTGCATTCATCTAACAAAAATAAATAAAATAATTATTTTTATATTTAATGCAAACTACACCAAATTACATGAGTATTAAATACCACTATCACATATTATTAAATAATCAATAATACAGGATCGATTCTAATATCACCCCACACTAAAACCTTGAGTATAAATTGTTTTAAAAATTGACTTGTTTAAAACTTTCCTATTATCACATGATCTATTATCTTAGCTTATATCACGATTGATGTTAAACACTACCCTACTATATTTGAGCTGGAGAAATTAAATTACCGGAAAATATAGCAAAAATGGGGAACAAGGACTGGTACTGCGTTGTTAAATTAAATTAAAATTATGAACAGATGTGAATTTGTTATGAAGCAGGATTCTTACACTGTCGATTAAATTCTAGTTTTAGAAAAGTGTGATAGTATAAAAAAATTGTGATAGATGCTTAAAAATGTAGAACTAGTGTGACTTGTTTTTTGGGGCCAAAAAAAAAAACCCCATATTGAAACTTAAACCCACCCCTTATAGTTCATAAGGACAATATACTACTGTAGTAAGTTATTATAACAAATTAACATCCTCCTTTCATGATTCTATGATTAATTTCAGGAATTTAATGTGGACAAGCCAAACTTATTCACCAATATCTCATATTCAATACTAAATTCATGTCTAACATTACATCACATAACTGTCATTAATTAACAATTCATTGATATCTTAGTAGTAAATATCATTTAAAAATATAATTATGTTTATGGCATTCACTTGATGATAGCTCTACATCTTTAAATATAATTGTTACTTAGTAATATAATATTAGACATAATAAATGATATCATCTTCCATTTTTTAATTAAAAGTAGAAAAAGTGTAGATAGAAAATGACAACATTGACTTCAAATGTAATTTCAAAATCCTATTTCGAAAGTATAAAGGATGAGATGAACTATGATTTCCCCAAAAATTAATTTGATACACTTAAAATTTGTGTCTGAAAAAAATCAAAATATACAAAAATATAATAGTTCACATAAAGACAAAAAATAAAATAAATTTCACAAATTTTTACCATTCTAGTAACAAATAAATAAGACAAATTAAAAAACAATTTTACACTTCAACTAACATCTACAAAAAAATTACCAATACAATACCAATGTATAAATTACTCTTCAATTCTGGACTTTAATCAAAGTTACTTAATTTTTTGAACAAAAGGATAGTAAAATAATGAAAAATTCCAAAAAATAATATTAAAATAATTAGTAAATGAATTTCATTTATTTTATCAAATTTATTATCAATCCTTAAAGAAGTGGATTGTGAGAACCTAATCATAAAAACAACACACTCTAAACTATTGTCACCCAGAACTTCGCTAGTTGCAAAAACACCAAAAACTAACTGTTGGTGCAAACACTTCCAATCTTAACCATTAAAAGGTAAATTTTTTCCTAAGGAATTCTAATTAACCAAAAAGTCAGTATAACTTTTAATCAAAATATTTATTTGTAAAATCGAATATCGTATTCTGTGTGTGAATAATGTCGAAAAGTTGGAAAAGGCACACACCACACCCAATACATTATTTGTGTGTTTAGCAACCATGAGTTCAGGTGTTAGGCAACCCAAGCGATAGTTAAATTTGTTAGACCAATTTCCTATTTTGACATTTCAATTTTTTCTTTACTATTAACCTAAGAGTAATCTACTATTATCATGGAAAAATAACAAGTATACGTGTTATATAATTACTACTAAGAAAATATCAAAACATGATCATTTTACCTAAGATTAGGTTACAGAGTCCGATCTGACCTGAAACCGGATCGGACCTAAATTTGGACCGGCCGATCGGCCCGGATTCCTGTTCCAGTGTCAGGTCCAAAGGGAGCGATCTGCCGTCCGTCGGTCCAACCGGGTTTGAGGTCGACGGATGACCGCTTGAATTATTAATTTTTTAATTTCCTTATTCTTATCCTATTATTCATTATTCCATTTTCATCACTCATTCTCTCTATCAAATCTCACCACTCTGTCTCTCCAGGGATTCGTCACAACCAAACCTAACTTCTACTCTCACACCTCGTCGAATTCTCTTTCAGCCCCACTCTCGGCGTCCACGCGCCACTCTCGCCGAATCGCCGACGTCTCTCTTCTTTTCCTCCGCGCAGCTAGCATCGCAGCCAGTAGCCATTGCTCTCATTCTCCCTCGCCGCTGTTCTCGATTCTCGCCTGCCGTCCACCGCCTCGCACCGCAGCGCAGTCTCATCCACAACATGCTCACATTCCGAGTCCGCTGCACTGCTTACCTTTAGTATATATTTTAATTAATTTTATTTAATTTTTTGATTTTTATTTTGGTATTTAATTTTTAATTTGGAAATTCTGATTATTAATTTGATTTAACAATACCATGGTTCACATGAGTTATTTAATTTAATTTAAATTGATTTTAATCTGATTATTTCTCGTCCAATCGTTAACAGGAGTCACAGTATCTGCTTATTTCTTATTATCGAAAACCCCCCCAAATTTTTTTGAAAATCTGGATTATTTCTAATTTAACTTTCGATTTTTTGTTAGGCCACTGTGTTATTTAACTTCTGATTAATTTTGTTAGGCATGTTATTTATTTAGTTCTTTAATTCTTGCCAATTTCATTTCTGTTCTTTTTTTTAGTGCTTGATAATGGAATTTTATTTATTAATTAGGCATACATATCTTTTTCTTCATATTTTCTTGCTAATTTTATATAAATAATCGAAGTAACTTGTCATTTCTCAATGTGAGGTTGTTAAAATATTCTAGTATTCTATATGTTAAGATTAATTGAATTTTATACTTGTGAACATGTTTCCTGTTTATTATAGTGATTGATTCAGTCGAGAGGTTATTATAAATAAGAGTTAATCAAACGAATACAGCTACTTACCGGACTTATTATCCACCAATGTAAGTTTATGCAGATGTTTTTATGGTTATAATTTATTTAACCTTTTTTCACATAAATTATCATACATCGTGTTTTTGAGATGCGAGTTCTCGATCCAAAAGCCCGTTGTTTCTCTCTGATGAACGAAACAAATACAATGTCCGATGCACAACTCACCAACCTGAATGAATAGAACGACCATGCCTCCGGACAAGAACACTTATGGGAAGAACGTTGACTATTATAGACAAAAACTCCAAGAGAATGCAACATATTGGACTACTACATTGGTATGGGACGATGACGATGAGTCGCGCCGAGAGTCATTGTATAAAACTTTGCTCTGTTGATGGTAATATTTAAATGTTTCAAAGAAGTGAAAAATCTCAGCGAGGAAATTATTAAAATCCATTTGCGAAAGATAGGATAAGAGTGGGAAACAAAATGAATACACTATCATCAGGAGGACAAGGGATAATGATTGATGTATGAACTTTTAATCTTAGCGTGAGAGAACATGTGTCTTTGATATCTTATGGATGAGCTTCCATTTAGACATAAAGTTAATATGAGGGAAGCAGTTAGGCATGTTTGGAGTCATGGTATTGAAGAAACTTTACAGTTACAGTGCAATGCTAGCTCAAAATGGATGTAGCTTGTGTCCACTAAAGAAATGTTGAAAGACTGGAACTGATTAAAAATAGAGAGTTCTACATTTAGATGCCATTTGCGCAATGTTAATCTTATGTTGGGATGGTATTAGAACATGTGTGTCATGATGAGTTAAGAATGTGTGAAAGTTCGATCAAAATTCTCGACAAAGAATTCCTAGTCAAAACTAAGTCAAAAGCTATGTGTAAGTAAGCATCCTTTATTGATTTCCCACTCGTTGGAATTCAACTATACATGTTAAGAGTACCGCATTGAAATATTCACGTGTGCTTAGTGGTATATGTTCCTGAAAGTTCCTAATGAGAATGAAAACCACCTATATGACGATAGAAAAATTGAACGATTAGTTTGGTTTTGAAGATTTACCTTACTTGTCGATATATCTTGGTTCTTACTATCAACAAGTAATAAAGGTTTGTTTGAGGATGCGGCAATTATGCATTAAGTTAAATAAATGGAGAAAGTGCTGATTAACTTCAATGCATGCCATGGCAGTGAAAAAGAAGTTTAATTATTGGGGAATATTGAGAGATGAATATGTTCATATTAGTTGCTGTGTTCTGGTCCACATTCTAAGATGTTTATTGAGTTAACACTACCGACATAGTATGGAACAAGAAAAAGTGCATGCACCTGCTAAATATGTGAAATAATTGCATCTGAATGTGTATGAATATCGTGAAATGTTATTCTTCTTCAGTTCCTCAAAGTACCACCAAGTGGGAACTATTGTCAATGGATTTATGATGACGATGGTATGTTAAGGAGATTGCTACATACAAACCATCACGATTAGAGCTACGAATGAACGAATAATGGTATAGGTTAGTACTGAGTTATGATAGATACATAAATGAACAATTAGAGTGTAAGAGAAGCAATGTCCTTTTGCTTCTGGTGGGTTTTAATGTACATCGTTTCCAATCTGTATGTGTATGCACTGTGATATATTGCATCCCTTGTTCAACCGTCTGATCGGATCGCTTTCAGCGGCCAGGTCGATGTCTTACCCATATAAAGTTCATGAGCTAAGGATAAACTTAAATACTCTTGTCTTTTGTTTGTATTCAAGAATTCAATACATATAATTTACAAAGAACCTGCATTATATCTGATTCTTTGTTGTGCATTGCTATTGTCAAGATGTTCAAGCTTTAATATGTATCAAAGATGCACTTCAGACCAAGTAAGGAGATCGGAGTCGAAAGTGGAAAAAACAAAAAGAATGGATAAAATCGAGAAAGGTATTGTTTACACTTACTTTTTTCAATTATATTTTAAGTAAATTTTTCATTTTATGTTCTATATATTTTGTTATTGTTTTTTTGAATAGATGTATCATATTGATTTGGTATGATGTTGTGTTGGAATACATGTTTGAAGAGAAGAAGAAGAACCAGCTCTTATTTTTTATGTGTATTTGTGTTTGTATTCTTACAGTGGTGACTTGTAATTGTGTAACACTGTAATGTCAGTTGGAAACTGGAACTGGAATTGGTGATGAGCTTAGAGATGTTTAACGTTACTAATTGAATCGTATCCGTTAATTTGACCCTAATGTTATATTATCTGCAATTAAGCCTCTTAAGTAAGTTGTAAAATAGTAACATTAGTAATAGTAACAGTCCAACGTCCCCCGATCCCACATGTCAACAGGTCCAACAGCGTCCGATGATTTTTTTAATTAAAAGAGTAAAAACAAAAAACGAGGTCAATAGGTCACAGACGACCGATTGCAATCAGGCCGGTCCATGTCCCACGATTTCAGATAAATCCGATCCCTTCAATCAGGTGTCCCGGTCCTGCCGGCCAGGTTTCCTAGACCGGCTCAAGCCCTACAAAGATAATACACATTTTATTAGTGATTAAATTGTATTTGTAACTAAATTCTTTTTTTTTCGCCCTTGCAGCATTGCCATACTTCATCATATTAACATGTTCCGTACAAAATAGAAACCATAAAAAAAATGATATGACCAAACGTGTGATAAAAACAACTTGCGTTTTAATAATTGTGTACATTCTTATTGATATAATGAATGTATTTCCTACATTATTAACATCTGTGATTTTAGAGGAAGAAAATTTTCATTATGAGCTTACTATTCATGAGCTGCTAATGATCTATCTATCTGTCTATAATTGTATATACTAGTATTTTTGCACGCGTTGCTTCTTTTTATATAATTTTAATGAATTATTACATAAAAATTATTGTCAAGTAAATGTATTATCTCAAGTGTTTTTCATTATATATCTTTCAATTTTATGTGATTATTGACTTGGTTTTTAACATTTAAATTACATGTTTCTATCTCTCTTATTAAGGAAGGGGAGGTGTACCCTTACCCTTACTATTACAATATAACTTTTTATAAAGGCAACTTCAAACAAGCTATCGGGAAAAATCTATATTTATGAGCAAGAGCAATGCTTTTTAAAAATTATGCAGCACTCCTTATAAAAGATGTTCAATTATTTGTTCAAACTTAATTATATATTGAAATATTGAATGCAATTATAATACCATTTTTACCTGCTTATTTCAAGTAGAAAGTGTTTTCTGAATTTTTTTTTTTTTAGAAAAATCCTATCATAAGGTATGTGTCGTTGAGAGGCGGACACATTGCTCCCCTCTTCCCTTATGTAAACTAGATTTTATGCACGCGATGCGTAGCACTGATGTACAAATACAATTTACAGAAAACATTCTAATGAGGAATATTTATCATGCTTAGTGTTCCAATTCAAATAAGTTGTTGATATAATTTTTGATTAATGTATATACTTTGACCCACTAATCTAAGGAAGTTCTAATCATCTTGGAGAGGATTGCATTTAATAGAATCAATTAGACTATTTTATGCGCGCGTTAATAATGTGCAACTTTGTCAAAATACATCCTACCAATTACCCATAAATTGCACATAATCACAAAACACCATTCATAATATCCAAAACTTGAAATTATTTATTAAATCTGTAAACGCTAAATTTTATTAGAAATTCCCATTTTCCATTATCATTAAAAATATTCAAATCATTATAGTTTTAGAAGTGTTATGGTTTTATTTAAAATGTCATAATAAATTGTACAATAGTCAATGTATCTTTAATTGTCACAAATAACAAAAACAACTTACAATTCAGTATAATATCTCTTTTTAAGGGTAATAATAGACATTTTATGTGGATTCCAATATAGCTTAAATACTCTGATTCATTACCATATTTTAACTTGCATTAAATGATAAATTCGAAAATGAAAATTGTTTTTTTTCTGATTTTTCTAATATTAGACATTCATTAAGGTAGTTTTGGTTTTTTGAAGGACACCATCGTCCCTCCCCCTTTCATTACAATATAATATACATATATAAATATAATAAGTATATATATAGATATATATATAATTATTCATATATAATTATATATATATATATATTATAAGGTGAGGCCATGAGAAATCCTCTTATATGGAACTATTAAACTCATGTAATCTACACTATTACCCTTCATGTAATTACAAGTTAAAAGACTCATAGTTCACACATTTAGCCTCATGTTCTACATGTAAATTAAATTTTAAAATTTAATTTCAGTTCTACAACGTAGTTAATATTTAATTCATACATTTTAGTTTATATGTTTTAACTTTAGTTCTCTACAATTAACCATAATTTCTATCAAATTCTATTCCTTATTTCCACAAATTTTCCAAGCTTTTCTCCTCCTCTATCTCCTCTTTTTT
>SNQN01002539.1:58421-72552 GCA_008642245.1 Bassia scoparia | reverse complement strand
TTGCAGCATGATACTTGAATGGTGGTTGATGCCACTGTATGGATGAGCACATTTAACAATTTGTGCACATTCCTTTACTTGAGAGTTTTTTTTTAATGATGTCAAAAGGGGGAAAAAGTGTCGAAGTTCAAAGAGCCAAGAATCTAGCTTAGTTCAGTTAGTTCAGTTAGTTAAGTGTTAGCTTAGTTCAGTTAATATAGTTAGTTAAGTTTTTTTAGGAACCAGTTAGAATAGCTAACTTGTTCATTAAGTCTTTTTTAGGAACCAGTTAAAATAGCTAACTTATTCATTGAATCTTTTTTGGGAACCAGTTAGAATAGCTAACTTGTTCATTGAGTCTTTGAGTCTGCTGGTCGTGCTCAATTTCTTTTGAGTACAAAATTGAAGGTTTACTGTCTCTAACTTGTTTGGCTGCAGGAACTTCGATTTAGTTTGTCATCATCAAAAAGGGGGAATTTGTTGAGTCCCTTAAGTTTTGAATGATGACAAACCATTACAGGAAACAGGATGATTAAGTATGAATATAGTTGGTTCTGGGAACCAGCTGGTTTGGATACTTGTTTCCTCAGACAAGTTAATATTTATTGTGAATAATTTGAAACTAACTTGTTTGTTACAGGGAACAGCTAATTACATGAAAAGCTCATTCACTGATTCAGAACCAGTACGAGCTGTTTCCTTGACTGTTATGCTGAAAACAGTCATATATCTTTTATTGCATGTTAACGTTGTTATATGTGCAGTAATAGAATGATTCCAAGACTTGAAGTGTGAATCCTTTCGAAGACATTTGAAGAAAGAAGTTGTGCTCAATGATTGAAGAAATTGAAGGAAGATTCAAGTTCTTGAAGATTACATGAAGATTCGAAGAATTGTAACTTAGAGTTTATTTTTAGGATATTCATGTAATATGCTCTGTAGTATGATTGAATAGTAATAAACTAAGTGTCTTAAGTGTTTTAAGTATGTTATGAATTCTGGTACAAAAGTTGGAACAATACACACTCAAGGAACAAGCTGGAAACCAGTTGTGTTCCTGAATGGAATATTGGCTGCGGTTTTGAAAAAGGATTTTTTAAATATTTTAAAGGATATTAGATGAATATGTGTATATTGCCTTAAATCTTGGAGTATATATCTTGTTCGATTAAATTCTTAGGATAAAGTCGAACGAGATAAATACCTTCCATAAAACTAATCTGCCTTGTTTGGCAAGAATAGATTTATGGAAACTAGGGTTTAAGGTCAATGTACATATAAATATACATCTACACTTCCATATTCCATAACTCTCTCACGGATTAAGAAACATAATATTTTTAGAGAAAAAACAAAAGCACAAGTCCATTACTATTGAGTCATACACGAGCATTAGTCGAGCTTAAAACATTCTCTTATTAGCTTTTAAGAAGTCATTCATAAGAGAGAAATTGCTATTGTAAAGGCATTCACAGAGAGGTTGAAGGCCTGGTGAGTGTTTGTGAGTTCAGACACAAAGTTGGACTTACGAGTGTGAGTCGAGTGCACATTCAGAGTTGAGTGTGAGGTGTGCTGGTTCCGGAGTAGGGAAACAGTAGAGTGAGCGAGTTCTTTGTTTTTCAGAGTAGATTAATAAAAGAACTTAGGATAGGAGGACGTAGCCCAGAGTGGGTGAACTCGTTAAATACGTGTGTTCTTTATGCTTATTTATATTCCTGGCGTATAGAACCAGCCCAACTGGTTCCTCATTATAAGGTCGAAAGCAAAAGAAAATTTGCTATAGTCAACCATACTCAATTCACCCCCCCCCCCTCTTGAGATTACATTACCTCAGACCCTGTAATCCATGACCCTGTAAATCTTTCAGTTATAACCAGGCCTGGAGGGGGGCTAGTTGATGGTACATATTAATTACCAGACCTAATATACACCAAGGCCCATATACACTTACCCAGTGGGCCGACAACACACATAAATCAAGGCCCAAAGGGAGTCAAAATGCCCTCCACTCGGTCAAAAGGTGATACATGCATAGGACACCTAACCTGGTCATTTGTGTGACACTTGTCGTTGAGAAGATACATGCACCCATGCAAAGTGTAGTATAAAAAGCAGTCTTAGGCCACCCAGGCCTGGTAAATTGACATAAATATACTCTACCTGCTTTCTCTCTCTAAATTGCTAAGCTACCTGGTTTAAACTCTAACACCTCCATCGAAGGGGTTGTTCCTGGGTTGCCCCARGGTAGTTCACCTGAGTTTTGTAGGTACTTGGATTGCAAGTCAAGTTCAATTCCACCAGCACCGGCTCGTTGGCCACTGCCACGTCAGCAGTACCAATTATTGTATCAACATGTAGGAAAAAGTTTACGTACTTATCACGTGTATAAAAGACTATTTATAATGAAGGAGAGGAATCAAACATTTGACCTAATTTGTACACACACCAAGTGTAAGATCTACAATGATTACCAATTATAATTTATGACTAGGAAAATGATATAAAAGCACATAATTCTAAGGACTATGTATCTAGGTTGCACCAAAATAGATATGGGTACGGACACAGACACGACACGGGTACGAGAAAACATCAATTGAAAATGGCGGACACATGAATAGTAATATAATAAATATATCAAAATGAAGATAATTTTACAAGTTTACATTTAATATAGGTAATCCAACATTTAAACAACACCGCTCTCATATAAAATAAAATAAGTTAAAATGTATGCGATAAAAAAATGTTTAAATTTAAGCGAAACAAAGTCAAACAAATAAGTGAAGTGAAGTAGCGATCGACGAATCGACAAGGAGCGGCGGTGGAGTGGTAGGAGCGCGCGTAAATGAAGAGAGAAAAGAAGAGTTCCAGAGCGACATAAATGAGGACATAAAAGAGGAGTTCTATTGGTTTGAGTTAATTAAGTTGGTTTTGGGGGAGAAATGATATAATGGATGTTCATGTACTTGAAAACGTGTCTGACACGTGCCCAAAATGTGTCCAACGCGTTTTCTATCCGTATCGTTGTGTTAAAAAATATAATAAAAAATTGGTCATCTCTTCTCATGTGTCGAACACAGATTTACGCGTGTTCGAGGAATATCCATGTTTGACATGGGACTCGCGACCTTAGCCAAGTGTTCGTACTTTTTCTTTGACACAAAACTAAAAGATTTCATTAATATAGAAAAGTCAAACAACACTTACAATCTAATTCCACAGAAACTAACTAACAAATACAAATATACCTATCCAAAGAATAGAATACATCATACGATTGTTCAAATTCATGAACAAATAAAGCCTTAAAGAAAATCTTCATCCGAAGCAATACTTTYTGTGAGTTCGYGCAAGTTCGGTATAATAATTGATGTAACGCTTCGCTAAGTGTTCGTACTTCCTAGCCTTGTATAAGAGGCTAAAAATGAAAATAAAATTTCAAAACAAGCATTTAAAACCCTATTATTTATTCTTTTATGGCTATTATGGAAATAAATCATAATTATAAGACATAACAAACAATTTCCAAAAAAATGTAGGTAATAATTCCCAAAAATGTCGAAACCACAATAATTTTTAATTTTAATTTTTAATTATTTTACCATATTAGTAAATTCGCATATTTTTATGAATGAGGTAACCRAAGTCACCAAGTGAGATTGATGCCTGCATATAAATTGCCTCTTCAAACTCACTCACACTTCAGGCTTTCATCACTTCAGCAGACATCACACATAAGTACACAACACTGCCTCCTCCTCCTTTTCCCCCCACTCTCTCTCTCTCTCTCTCTAACACCAGATCTAAAACCCCATTTTTTGTCCCCCAAATCTTCCTCTCTTTCTCTCTCCAATCTCTGATTTACTCATTGAATTTGTACTCTTTTGAATTTAATATAAATACCCATCTCATTTTTATGGTGTTTTCGTGAAAAATACATTAAGTTTCTGTTACAAGTTGATATCTTTTTTGTGGGGTTTAATTTTTTTTGGATCAAGAATTGATTTTTATTGATTCAATTAGGGTTTTTCTCTCTCTAATTTGCCCTTTTAACTATGGCGGCTGTTGCTGTTTCTGCCTTTGAGGTGATTTCAGTTTCAAATTTGCTGTAATTTTTCTTTGTTTATCTTAATTTTATTCGAATTTCCTCTGTTTTTTTTTTCTGACTTTTTTTTTCCCAATTTTTTTAGGTGGGTTCATACTTCATTACTCAGTATTATCGTGTGCTTAAAGAATCACCAGAGTACTCTTTTCAGTTTTACAATGAATCAAGCACTTTGACTCGTGTTGATGGTGAAGATACTCAAACTGCTTCTAGCATGATGGTAATTTTTTTTCTCTCTCATCTTTTGAATTAAAACTTTTTCTGGATTGATTTTTATACTTTCATGGGATTATTGGATGTATTGATTATAAAATTTCACTCCTTTAAACTTTTTATGGCGTGTTCATTGGGTGTTCTTTTGATGTTTGCAACATCGTATGATATGATTACCAACATTGTCTAATTATATAATGCATAGATGTGAATTCTGATTTTACAGTACAAAAAGTTCAAATTCAATAATAAGAGGATGTCAAAACAGAGATTTAGGTTKGATATGTAGTTAAATGAAATTGGTCCTTTGATGTTATTAGTACACATACATGTTTTAGAGGAATGATTTCGATGTTGCAATCCTTGGGCTTGGTATTGAAACTTTATGATCTGTTGAAGACATAAAATCCTATAGCTCAAAATCGAAGTTATGTATTTATGTTAAAAATTGAGTTATGAGATGCATTTAGAAAGACGATTTGACTCTATGACTTCTTTGAGGGCAACTTTCTGGAGTTATTTGATAAACGATTGGGCATTCATTGGATTGAAGTCATGCCGTATTAAGGCTGGAGGGCTGATGCAGTCGGTTGAAGAACATTAATATCTGGTGCCTAAGAATATTATTGTAGTGAAATAGCCATTTAAATTGAATTTTTCTCTATGCTGCTGCTTTGAATATAGCTAAGAAAGTTAAAGAGAAGACGGGTACATCAAGCAACAAAACCAGGATCCAGGGAGGTTGAGTAAGGTTATCATTATGATAATTAATTGTTCAATTGTATTTATATTGTGCAGCATGTTTCTAGCTGCTGCTTTAATTGATTTCCCACTCGTTTACTCTTTTGAGAAGTATGGTTGTAGTATCCTGACTATCCTCTTGTTATGTTTGCTAAATGATACACTGCTTCAGTCGTTCCATGCATTTTTTTAACTTATGCACACAAATGCTTGGTAGTGCATCATAATGTTCAATGTGATAAGAGCATTGGATGGTTGAAGGCTTGAAGTATGACTAAAGTGTTGCAATGATTTGGCAGGAAATCCATTCTGTACTTACTTCACTAAATGTTAGCGGAGTTGAGGTGACAAAGTTAAATTGCCAAGATTCTTGGAATGGTGGTATTCTGCTCATAGTATCAGGCATTGTGAGATCCAGCAACTTTAGTGGCAAGAGGAGGTTCACACAGGCCTTCTTCTTAGCTCCCCAGGAGAAGGGCTATTTTGTCCTAAATGACATTCTTCAGTTTAATGATGAGGTCATTGTTAACCAGACTCCAGTGCCAGAAATACCTGAAATTAAGGTTGATTCTGAAATTCCCGCATCAAGTCCTCGCTTAGAGCAGCCAGGTATAGACTTGAGCTAAAGTTTGTGCTCTAAAAGAGGGAAGCTTAAGATATTGATGCTTTGTTGGGGTGCTGAGATATATGTTTTGCATTGCCTGTTTKATGTGTTTGTTTATATTTGTTGGTATTAGAATACTATTGCTGTGACTTGGGTTCTAGTGTTCATATTGTACTGGTATGTGCATGTGATTTTTGGTTGAAGTAGGTTACTGCCATAAAAGTGTTTTCTATTTTTCGATTTATATGAAAATTTAAGATTCCAATTAGCCAATTAGCCATTTCATGTTGCATACAGTTAATTTAGGTTTATTAAGTTGCTGTCCCATATAGCATTGTTATACATCATTGATTATGTTCAGAATTTTCCTTCTACTGTTATCACTTTGGTTCACATATTATATTTTTGTTGAACGCTTGAATTGYTAGTTTTGATTCTTACTGCTTTGAACTTTATGTACTGTCTGGTTGCAGTATCTAATTATGAGTTGGAGGAAGAGACT
Organism: Bassia scoparia; assembly: GCA_008642245.1. Lineage (NCBI taxonomy): Eukaryota > Viridiplantae > Streptophyta > Magnoliopsida > Caryophyllales > Amaranthaceae > Bassia > Bassia scoparia. The sequence continues at coordinate 66,405 of SNQN01002539.1, read as the reverse complement.
AGGGAGTATGTGAACTCAATTCAAATCGAAGAAGATAATCCTGTTGACAAATATAGCCTTCCCGATGAAGAGCAGCATGAAGAGCCTCATCTTGAAACCATAGTCAAGGAAGCTCCTGTTGAAGAGCCTGCTCCTCTTGAGAGTACTGTTGACCATACAAACTATGTGGAAGACTCAATACCAGTTCCAGCTGATGAGCCAGCTGGAGAGCCTGCCAAACTTTCATATGCTTCCATTGTATGTGTTCCTATCAAATTTGTTTTAGATTTTTTTCATCTACTGGAAAAGTTGGTTCCTCAACATACTGTTTTGAAGTATTGCTGGAGTTTTTTTTTTATGTACATTGAATCTGCTGATTTTTCAAAAAGGTTTTTGGCTCAAGTTTATAAAGATTTGATGCAATGAGAAGATATATTATTCTATGGAAACTCTGGCAATTTTAGAAGTATATTTCCTTTRTTTATGTCTTGCTATTGATTTATTGAAAAGTTAATCTGCTCAATTGGGTGTTGTTTTTTTTTTCTTTTTTGAGAAAACACTCTGTTTCACAGAGGGTTGATTTTGGTATTGTTCCTGACTTTATGTTGTCAAACTCTGACAGTTGCGAGCATCAAAAGGGCAGTCTGCACAACCAGTTCGTTCTCAACCTATTGTAAGGCAGAGCATGCCACCTCCACAGGAACAACATCAGAAAGTACAAGCAAGTGCTCCACAATTAAACGCATCAGCATCATCATATGTTCCCGAAACAGCAAGTGCTGGGGCAGATGAAGGTTACGCTCAAGAAGAAGGTGAGTTAAAACCTTTTACCTTATTTATTTCTTCCCTCTCCACCACTTATGCTATCAAGTTATTAACAATATATCTCAGTAGCAAAAGCTAATGTCCCAATTCTTAGCAGTAGGTTTTGAGGAGTGGGATAAATCATAGCCTGCCTGGCTGTGCATGTCACCCGTTGTTTGAAGGAGTGGATGATAAGTTTTGCTCTTTTGAACAAAATGGGTTTTTCACTAATATATGTGGGTCTTTAGCCATCAAGTCTAGGAAGTAGTTGAGACTAGGAGCTGGATAGTTTAAATTGGAATCATTTGCAAAGGCATTCAAGTGGTTTAGGTTTGTTGCACCTTCAAAAAGTTAATATTCACAGGAAATCAAAGCGTTGATTTCCTTTCTGTACCTACGGTATTGATGTATTCTGTCTTGTTTGACATGTTGAAGGTAAATATTTAATGATGTGTAGGATTGTGTACAAAAGCGGTCTTACCTTGTCTATAATTTCTAATTTTCTATATAATTCCCTGTCAGAAATTGCAAGATCCTTTTGTAAGTATCATTTGTTTCTTCTTCATGTCTTGTGTTCTCATTTTGGGTCCCACTTCTGCAACCCAGGTGAGCTTTCTGTTTATGTTAGGGGTTTACCCTCAAACGTTACTAATGCTGATCTTGAGGAGGAGTTCCAAAAGTTTGGTAGGCTCAAACCTAACGGAGTATTCATCAAGAACCGCAAGGTCCGTGTCATACTGTTTTGCAAATTTAGTGTTTTGCAAATTTAGTGTATTTGTTAATACTTACACAACTCTCGACTTTTGGGCATGCAGGAAATTGGTATTTGTTTTGCATTTGTCGAGTTTGAGGACATGTCTGGTGTTAGTAATGCTATTAAGGTACATCAATAACATATCATCATTGTCTATTTTATCATATGATGTTGCTTTGTATATGTCTCCTTTTAGCTTTTACCTGTTATGTTAGTAGTAACATGTAAGCAACAAGCAAGTATTTTATGTGAGATACAAAAAATTGGTTTTGAACTTGTAGGAATTATTCCATATATGTATGTTACTCAGACTTGTGTACCCATATCAGACACCACGGGTACGTGTCCAAGTGTCCGACTCGGATGATCTTTTAAGAAATTCAAGGTTTTAGCCCAAATGGAAGTGTCTAAGTGTTGTACCTTTGTTTAAGAGTCCGAGTAGCATAGAAAATATCCATATCTTTATAATCATTTTTTCCCCCACATTGAGGACAATAGGAAGAAAAGAAATACAATTGTTAATATGTTAAAATGGCAAAGCTTGAAATTTAATCTTGGTAAATAGTTATTCCATTAGATTTTAAATTTTTTATATCATATTCAGGGAATTTTAGGCTAAATATGTTTTTCATTTTTAAGCAAGCCTTATGGTTATTGAGAGTTTCTAATAATGCATGCATAGCTGTGTTTTTGTGTGTTTTCCTTATAGTTGTGTTGCTATATTTTGAAATTTTGAGCGTAGCATGGATCCTGAGTTATGACATAATTGCTTCAGGGGATGAAAGGTTTCAATTCCCAGTGTCACCATGAATTTCCCTAATTTTTTAATTATTTTTTTTTGGTTGTCTAGTGTCAAATTTGAGTAATTGTGTAATTGTATGACTAATCCTTATCATGCTGTGTTTTATTGTAGAGTTCTCCTATTGAGTTGCTTGGCAGGCAAGTTTACATCCAAGAACGGAGAGGAAGYAGCAGCAGTTCCCGTGGTGGAGGTATGAATTATCATTTGTCCGTTGCCTGAATGGCTAATTATGTTGATTTAACTTWTATACTGGGAACTGGTTAGCTTGAGAAAGCCCTTAATATGATTGATGTGAGTACCCTAAAAAGGATTTAACTTTATTTTTTWAAAAAAATTGTTGCTAATATATCTGATTGGCCTCCTGTTAAAATTGAGTGACATTGGCGTTCCAATTTGGTTGATTGAAAAGTTTGTCTTTGAGTATCAACAAGTTGCTTGCATATAATTATACTTGCAATTTAATTTTAATTTAGAGTCCCTTGTCAAGATTAGCTTATGACTGTCTCTTCGTTTCATTACAGCTGTAGCAAGAGGTAGAGGCCGAGGTAGTTACCAAAGCAACGCACCAAGGGGACGTGGTGGGGTTAGAAACCCTGGAAGCGACTACAGCAGAGGCAATGGCTTCCACCAACGCACTCCTCAGTAAAGACGTAAAAGAGCAAAAGAAGCAATTATTAGGATTATGGAAAGTATAATGAGTACCAGTGCAATTTGCTTCTTTAATTTAGGTGTTTTGTCGGTATGGTTTAGTGATGGAAAAAACAATTCTTAACCCTAAGGTAGGGGGCATGAGAAGCATAAATTAGATCATATTTCTTTGGAGGTGCATGTATGCTGCCTTCGTCCCCATATTTTTCCATCCTTATGGGGATTTTGTTTGAATATTTTGCCGAAAGTTTGGTTATTTGGCTGCCTTGTCTTGAATTTATGGTGTTCGAATTTTTGCTCAATATTTTAACTGATGAGTTATTTTTGAGTTTGACTTATATTTATTTTTTTAAGGAGTTCGTTTTCTGAAGAAGGTTACATTTGTTCCATAACACACTTAAAATTGACCGAGAAAATGAGCCATGTGTGTTACGGAGTACAAATTAATAACTACACTTCATCMATTTTTKTAAARGGATTTTTCTCCATATACTTCTGACTTTTAGCCTAATAACTCATATATCYCCGTATTTTTAGAAACAACCCATATACCCCCYACTTCAGAGAAAWTAGCCCAAATATCTTTACTATAGATGGAAAARCTAACGGCGTTAGTTTTTAACATAGTTAACACCTAAATCAATTAATTATACAAGTATATCAATTCTTCTCTCTCCTAAAAATAAACCTTTATGTTCATCACCAACCACAATCGCCCGAAGACCACCACAGACACYCGCAACCATCCAGAACCACCTCAGCCCACCACAACCACTCACAACCAACTGTAGCTAGCCACAACCGCTCGTAGACCACCATAGCCACCCACTACCCGACGACMTGTAGCAACCACACGCTACCCACCCGACGACCTCCATTAACCGAAATTGGAGCATCATCTTGAGGTACCCTTCTCTTTTTGCTGGATTCTTTCTTAGAGCTCTTAACACTAGATGATTCTAAGCCTATTTCATAACGACCCATGATTATACTGTGAAAGAGAAAAAATGGGAATCAGTTCAAATTTCCTAAGACAAGGTATTTGTGATTCAATTATGAAGAAGAATGAAGTATGTGGTTACGACTTACGAATGAGGGGTAAAGGGGGTTGTGAGTGAGGCAGAGAGGGTTTAGCTAGAGGTCTAAGTTTTGCTAATAGTTGTTGCGAAGTGCTACGTTGGTAGCCTCCTGCTGCTGCGTTGGACAATCGTTAGTGCTGCTGCTTCGTGGTGGCGGAGGAAGAGTCGTCGGGACTCACAACTAAGAGGTTTTCTAGGGTACAATCACCCCAAAAAAATTCAAGAAAAAATCAATCAAATTTTCCAAATTGTTTGTGCAAATTGTTCGTGTATTTGTCTTCCCCACATCCTGATTTTGTGACAATTAATTACATACAAAAATGTCGAATTGGGTGAARCTTGAATGGATCTTCTCCCTCACTCCAACAACCAGCACACCCACAACAACAACCCCACTAATCGTGTCCACCAAAAACACACCCAATTCGTGGGTCGAAGTTTCAACATTGGTGGATTTGGTGTCGAAGCTTCTGAGACAAATTGGGAAAATTTTAGGTGCAAAGCTAAAGAAGCAATTGATGAAGCTGTGAGGGTGGAGAGAGGAGAGAGAAACCTGTGAGGGTGGAGGGAGGAGAGAAAAACTAATGGGAGTAATAAGGGAGGAGAGAGAAAGCTTGGTGGTGGTAATTGAGGTAGGAAGAAAGGAGAGAGAAGGAATTAAGGGTTAATTAGAGATTAATTGAAGAAAAGACTAACGGTGTTAGTTTTTCCGTTAGAGTAAGAGTGTTTGGGTTATTTTCTCTAATGTGGGGGTATATGAGTCGTTTCTAAAAACACGGGTATATATGAGTTATTAGGCTAAAAGTCAGGGGTATATGGGGAAAATTCCCTTTTTTAAAGAATTGCAGCAATTTACTAAATGAAAATATCACTTTAATTGCAACTAATTTTTCTCCTTTGGTAAATTTAGGTATTTTTAATGTCTATTTTACCCTTTTAAAATAACTTTAAACATTATTAATTATCCTAAACAACATTATCTTCCTGTAATCTAACTTAATTAGGTATAGACAACCACTCTCTCCTCAAAACCTCCACATCGACCCTAGTGACATTACCACATAAACCTTAGCAACACAAGCGTACATSAACCCGACCAACCAAATCACCACCCTATGCTTTCTCCCTCGTTATTTCAACCCCCTACCCTAGCCATTCAATTGAAATTACTTGAACGCTCAAAACCCCAACCAAAATCAATGTGTCTTCGGCATGAGTGGTGAGTTAATWTAATTTGCAACATTATTAAAAAAGACGTTCGTGAATATGTTGATATATTAGTGGTTGCAATGGGGATTTGGTGTTTAGTTGTTGCAGGAGTAGGCTTTTGCGTCAATTGAGTGGTTGCGTGGGTGGGGTTGTGCATGGAAGGGGTTGCCTTGGGTTGAGTGGGGTTGTGCATGGAAGGGGTTGCCTTGGGTTGGGTGGGGTTGTACGTGGGTTGAATTGAGTGATGTGTTGGTGAGGCTATAGTGAAGGCTAGTGAGGCAAGAGCTCTGTGGGGTGTGTGTTGAGATCACAGTGAGTGATGGTTTTTGGTGCGCTAGGTTTGGATGGGAGGTAGTTCCTAGTGTATTAGGTTTTTAGGGGAGTGGTGGTGTATTGGGTTTCTGGGTGTGATGGGTTGTTCATTTGGGAAGAAGGGTTAACAAATAAACTTGTGTTAATAAAGGTGACAATTGTCAACAAAGTAAGTGGATGTAAAGTTCATTAAAGAGATGCATTATGCCCGACACAATATTTTGTGATATGTTAGCTACGATGCAAAGTTTAAGGTGTGTGTTGATTGCATATAAGTAACTAGCTGTTTTGTGCACGCGACGCGTGCGTTGCTAATTTCCCTATTATGTTATCTATAATCTAACTACGAACCGCTAATTAAAAGAAATTATAGAAGATCTCACGTTCTCAACTAATCCGTAAAAAGTATGGTAATTATGAAATTTATTCCTAGGAGAAATTTGAGATTATAACTGTTATTAAAATTCAATGTTTAGTTAGAAACAAAAACTGTGTAATTTTTTTGCTTTACCTTGTTTAAAAATTGATTTAATTAAGTTAATATATTTGTCAAACGTACTTTTCCTTTTTTAATGCACATATTAATGTTTGCTTGATTTGAAAATATTGAAATTTCCTTATTATATAGGCTTTTAAATTAGAAAGAGATCGAAATTATAATGTTGAATAGATAATTTTTTGTTTTTGTTAAGGGTATAGAAGTCTTTTTATAGGAGGGACACCATTGCTTCCCCTTGGCTTATATAATAGAGTTACTTGAGTTTGGGACCAATTTTACGTAAATTTAATCACACACCCATGATTAATCATAAGAAAAATTTACAAAAATAATTCCACCTTGTGGGTATCTTTTTAAATTAACCCCACATATCAAATGGTTTATAATTTTTTTAATGTTAAACTATCATCTCTTACCCACTCTAAACTCAACAGTCTAACTCTAACACACATAATAACTATACATGATACATCAACCCGTCCACTAACCTTGAATTGCCACTTCCCTTTCCCCGCACTACCCTAGTGTTGCAAACCCTTCTCGCCCCTTTTTCCTTTTCTCTCTCCTCTTATTTTCTTGTCGTTCTCCTCTCTACTCTCTCTATATAGGTCCTCCCTACACCACCGCTAACAATGGGGACTGCGGGGCAGTCACAATRGCAATACGTCACAACTCTTTTGCCATGTTGTGGCACTTAGTGATAATTTTATTGGTTCAACATAAGCTCACTCACAATGATAGTATGACCATACATAACTCCAACAAGGTTCAATTATAAAACCAATTGATCATATAAGGAGTAATCCACCAATCTTATATATTAGTCATCATTTTACCAATCTTTCAATGTGTGATACATGTGGGATACACTCTTAACAATTCCGCTCACATGTCAGCCACCTCTAACCTTGCAATATAGATAGTTCACACAGTTCCTTGTTAGACCTTCTTTGGACTTACGACATGTGGACAATAAACCCCCACTTGAGGCGACAACTTTGTTGGGATACTTGCTCCAAACCGATCTTCAAATACCTTCTATATGTACACACAATAGGTCTTTTCCTTAGCAGGGATTGATAACTGAGCCAAGATCATCCATTATGATACCATGATAAATTTAATTGACTAAACTAGAGTTATAAGTGGGTTAACTTGGGTTGGTTCATGTCAACCTAATAACATAAAACGGGTTGAAATATACAACTCGAACCCAACCTATTAAGGTTAATGGGTTGAAAATTTCAACCTAGCCAACCTTTTAAGAAACATATTGACTTGTTTTCAACCCATTAATCTATTTAGCAAAAATATCACACACTCATAATCTATTAATAATACTATCATACCTATAATAAGAAGTAATAGAAAGAATGTTCTCAAGTCTCCTCTCACCTACAATATTAGCAATCAATAAATAAACAGGTTATCTGTGTCAAAATTAGGTTGAAAATTGTAACCCGAAACCAACCTATTAAATAAACATGTTAAGTTGGGTCAGCCCATTTAATTAAACGAATTGGAAATCTTAACCCAATCCTTTGTTAATGGTTTGGGTTTAGAATGGGTCAGAAATTGCCAATGTCAGACTAAACACAAGCCAACACACAAGAAGAGTATGATCATACATAAACCTAAAAGATCTATTATGAACCAATTGGTAATATAATTAGTAGCCCACCAAACTTATAGATTTTTTGTATTTGAAATTTAAGTTTTTTTAAAAAAATTAATTAATGAGCTGACGACATCATCCGTGCGATGTGAGGTTGACACGTAAGATAGAATGTGTCATTATTGCAAATGAAATGTATTTACAATTAAAGTTTAAAATTCTAACTAATTTTTTTAATGTGGATTTTTTATTTTAATCAAAACATTTAGTATATAAATTTTGT
>SNQN01002539.1:40992-52082 GCA_008642245.1 Bassia scoparia | reverse complement strand
TTCGAGTTATTATCAACCTGTTTTCAGGAGAAGCCTCAACAGCTCTTTGGAAGTAGCTTGAAGCTCGCTGTTCATCACGGTGGAGCTCCCACGTTAGCTGGGCGTACTGCGAAAGGACCTCGCCATCTCCGGGATCTACTAGTATCGCTCGAGAGTAGTACTCCTCAGCCCCTCCAAGGTCATTAGACTGTTCGAAAGAAAACGATGATAATCGAGAACATAACATTGATGATATATACTACACTCTGTGAATATAAAACTGTTCTGAGCTGAGGTTAACCTTGTATAGAAACTCAGCATAGTTTCTTAGGATCATTGGATTTCCAGGATTGGCCTCCACCATCTTCTTGTAGTGCTCTGCCATGCTAGCTCCATCACCGCCATCATCGCCAAAAGCGAGGGGTTTGTACTCATTGTGTCCCCCTCCACCATCGTATCCACCGCCACCGGTCATCACCCCAAGTCCCTTTGCAAGGTGCATCTTAGAGGGTATATTCAAGCTTTCTATAGGAACAAAATACTGTTCTTGTAACCCCATATTGTTCATGAATGCCATACTATTCTCAAAGCCAAACTTTTCACTTCTTTGTTCTTCAACTTCTTCTCCCTCTTCTTCTTCCTCCTCTTCCTCATCACCCTCTGCACACCGCCTTTTGGGGTTGTACACCGAGAACGAATTGATGGTTTGCAAGACCGAGCAGTTAGGCTTACGTGGGAACTTGGGCGGTATAGAATGGTTGAACTCATCAAAGGTTTGGCAAGAAGCAGAGGCTAACCCTTCCAAGTTACCATCCGACTGCACTCTTCGGAATCCATTAACCCGAGAGCCATCAGAGATCAATTCGGCAGAGCTGGAGAATGGTGATGATGGGGTGTTGAGGTTCAGAGGACATGTATGAGTCTGGTGGAAGGAAAACTTCTTATTAGGCAGCTGTTTGGGGGAGTTGAACTCAGAGTGGTTGCCGTGGTTCGGAGACTCCGCGTAGGACGAAAGAAGTGAGCCTAGTATAGGCGTGGAAGAGCTTCTAAGCATCATTTTTATGAACTGTGATGAGAGACTGTCAATGAAAATGCTATGCCTGTTAATGAATAGGGATCAATACTACAATACTAGTATACTACTTTACCAAGTGTGTGTGTGGTAATGAGCTGAGTAGTTCAGATAAGATAACAACAGGAAAAAGGTGATGAATGTCATTAACAAATTTAATAGATGACCACAATTTGGTCCTACTAATTAGTTGATCAATTGCTAAAGAACAAGCAAATATGGCATCTTGTTGTTTCACTTTTGGTCAATTTTGACAAATCTAATATGAGTTCTGCCTTTTGTGCTTTGTTTGCTGTGGCATTTAGTGCCTTTCACATGCCAATTCCTGATTTTAGTAAGTGGGTGAATCATGACTGTAGTTTTCAAATGGGTGATGGCTGTAACAGCTGTTGATGAATTCCATCTAGTAAATAAAGGCGCATTTTCAATTCTTAGCAGTTCAGAATACTTTTCCACATGATGATGATGATGATGATGATGATGATGATGATGATGATGATGATGATGATGATGGACTTTTCACCTAAATTTATGGTGCAATAATCTCTTTGATTTTACCATCTAAAAACTGCTTATTAAAGTTATTAGTAAAGCTAATTTAACAGTGTTTTGAGGTATTGTATGATTCGTATCCAAGACCTGAGATCAAATCTCGTTAAAAGCACTTTCGATTCGTCGCTTGCTATGTGACATGATTGTGTTAGACTGTTAGGTATCCGAGTTTTTGGTACTAAAGCAACACAAAGTTTATAGATTCTACTCCAATGACTGTTGTAATGAATCAGTGTAAAACTCATCAGAAGATCTGATGAAAGTTATTTCTAATATAGTAATATTAACCACATAAAAACACTTAAATAAATCCCACTTATAATGCATTTGCATATACAACAAGTGCATCGTATACAAGTACAACTAACAATCACATAAAAATGCAGTGAATCAGAAAGCTAACCTTTAATGGCAACACTCTTGCTTGCTTCTCAATGCTTTCAATTATTATGATCGAGCAAAGGAGTGAACTGTTGAAGTAAGTTGAATCCAATGATAATGAAGTGAAATGAGACAAGTTTGTTTGCATTGATGAGAAATGGATTTTGTATTTTTCATACAAATGATGAATTATTGATGATTCACTCATTCGCATAAAAAATCAGTATGGGATGCTGTAATAAAGTACCGGAATCCCATAAATCAAGGAACTACTTTGGAAACCCTCGTCATATTTTCCTCAACTTGTCTAAGGCGTGCTCCACGTGAACACATCCTACTTCATAGTCCCAATTGGAAATAAAGTTATTAATAGTCTGATCCGCCCGAAAAAGTGAGGGTTTTTTTGAAACCAAAATACTTTATTTTATAGTTTAAAAATACGGACCCCGCAAAATTCCCGCTTTTGCCCTCAAACCCGCTCTTTTTGGCGGGTTTGGGCAAGACTTTTTCATATACAAGTCCGGTCTAAACCCGTCCATTGATCACCTCTAAATAGCAGCTATTGATCAATAGTCATTTTATATAAAAAAAAATTTGAGTAAAATATAAGTATCGTTGTCAAAATATATATATCGTTGTTATTCATTTTTTCGTACTTATATTGTACTGTTCCATACATGACCTCACTTGATATCATTTCATACTCATTTACATAATTTTTGGACACTTTCTAGCTTATTATTGTCATGATTTTTTTCTTTTTTTTAGAATAAATAAAATTACAAAATGCCCCTGCTATAAGGAATCAATCAATAGCTCTCTTCAAATTATTCTACTATATTGATCCTTGAATTGCACAGAGTTTAAAAAATTTATAAAATATATATGACTAAATTTATAAAGTGACATAAATAATTTTAAGAAACAATTAGGCTACATATAAATTTAATATATTTCTATTTAAAGAAACAAATTAGAAAAGCTATACAAAAATATACTTATCTAAGCAATAAAGTTCAACTTCGTGTTTTATTTCATTTTAGTCATGTATACATAGCCTTAAGGCTATGAATATCATTTTTCATTTTTAATTATGGCTCATCTTCAATAATGTTAGACCTATTATCACTTTTTTTTTTCTTTTTACCCAAAAACTTAAAATTCATTAATGTGAAAAAGTCAACGACACTTACAAATCCAATTCCGTAGAGACTATTTTTTTTTAATTTTTTTAGAAGAGACTAATTGACAAGTACAAAAATATCTATCCAAAAAATACATACGAGACATCGTATGATTGTTCAAGTTTTTGAACCAATAAAACCTTAAAGAAAAATCTTCATCTTCAATAATGTTAGACCTATTATCACTTTCTCTTATTTTTATCATTTCTGTTGTACAAATAAAATATCATATTCTTTATAATAATATGGAACATGGGCGTGTTCGGCAATGATAGCGTTGGAAGTAGCTTTAGCGTATAAGTAGCGGGTTTAGCTTAAAACTAGTAAAGTAGCGTTGAAAGTAGCGGGTAGCGGACGAAACTAAAATTGTCAATATGAGTGTCGGCAGAAGTAGCGGTTATTTAGGGCGTGTTCGCGCAGCTTATTTTGATAGATTTTTAGCGTTTTAAGTAGATAAAAAGCTATTGATTAATTTTATAGTGTTCGGTGTTAGTGTAGTAGCGTATTTGGTAGTATAGCGGTTTACCTACTCCCTGAAACGCTAGCATGATAACGTTTGAGAGGTAGCTTGTAGCTTTTTTCTATTTTTCTATTTTTTTATTTTTTTACTTTCTTTCTGTTATATACGGATAGTAATTAGTCATTACATACAAATTTGTTTTTGCTGTAATTTAGCATGAAATAGGATTTTTTTTAAGTTAAAATTTGTTTAAATTTGCATAAATGCAATGTAAATAAGTAAGAATATTTTCAAAAATTTCTTAATTAAAACACCCTATATGCTATATACATCATAACATGCATGATGCTATATACATCATAATAACAAGCATGATAATTCATAAAAATAATTATAAAAAAACACATAGCTTGAAATCGGATATTGTGAGCAAGCATACTGGAATTTGAAATTCAGGTTTGTATAATCTAAAATAATACAAATAAATTAAAATATCAATTTTTTTAATTAAACATCCAACAGCTACCATTACCGAACACTCATATAAAAATCTAGATTATTCAGCTAAAAGACTCTTCCACAGCTACCTAGTAGCTTTCAGCTACCCGCTTACTTTCTACCGCTAAAATCTACTTCCACAGCTACTATTTGCCGAACACCCCTTATAATAGAAGAAATTAATTACCAAGTAGCTTTTTATCCTAGCTTAAAAGCTAAAAGCTAAAACGCTACTCCTACTAGCTTTGAAAAAGTAGCGTTTAACGCTAAAAGCTACTCAAAACGCTACCTTGCCGAACAGTAATATAAAATTAACCAAGTAGCTTTTTAATGTAGTCAGAACGCTAGAAAGCTACCTAAAAAAGCTACGCCGAACATGCCCATATATTGATAATCCAAAAAACCTATTCACTCCAAACTGATAAATAAAAAATTTTGGACTTATTTTCAAATTTGATTTTTTAATATATATTTTATGCGATATAATCTCCGTATAGTTTTAAAAATTATTTACTCCTTTCGTTTTGTTGTCTTGTTTGGAATCGGTGGAGAAAAATTTAAGAAAAGAATATCTTTAATTAATAGAATGTGTCAAATTATAAGATTCTTACTTCAAAAGAGAGTTATTGACTATTTATTTAGTTAGAATGGAAAATGATAATAAATACGTGTTGGAAAGTGAAATTTGGGGAGTAATCTAGATAGTGATAAATATGATGGAAAAATATCAATAATAAATATGGTTCATTTTACCATGGAAAATGTGAATAAAGTTGAGTAAAAAAAAAAAGATTCCAAACAAGACACTTCTAGAATTCTCGGAAAACGACAAACCAAAAGGGAACGAAGGGAGTATCATTTTTTATTCATAAAAACAATTTTCTTGAAACTATTTGTACTGTCTCCAATGTCCATAATTTTTTGTGGACATTTTACATTTTATTAAAAAAAATTAATCTTGGAACTTTTTTTAGATGAAAATATTAAAGTTTATTGCATGAAAAAAAAATTAAAAATATTGAAGTTTTGATTCCATAGTATTTTTGCAAATAGGTGCAATAACATTTCCTATATTAAAAATATGCGTGTAACATAGACTCCGTTTGTTTTGAAAGAATATATATTCAATGGAAAAAAACGATAAATATTTTCCTTTGTTTTTGAAAGGAAAAATGTTTTCCTTTGTTTTTGAAAGGAAAATGGTTCCTTATGAATGGAAATAGTTTTCCAACTAAATTTTCCATTAATTTTGATTTTACCAAACAAACCAAGGAAATTGTGGAAAATGTTACAAATCAGCTCGTTTCTGTGTAGCATGCCTCACCTAAAATTTGGTGAGGCTGACTAATATTACAAACTAACTGTAATGGACTCCGTTACAWTTACAATGAACTCAAAGGCACAAAATAAAATCTTGACATTAAAGCTGAAAAACCTAATACAAATCCCAAACAACACTCCTCCATTAAAATAGACTCCGTTATTAAAATGGATTAAACTATGTTATTGATCAACTTGAACTTTTAAATTTGACTTGACCACACTTAAAATTGAATGTGGCTGACCACATATAAAAGTTTGTCGTTGCCAGCGTATCAAACATACAATGAAGTTAAATCGTGTTAAACAAAAATTAACTTCTACTACATGTAAATCATTGTTCAAACATATTATCAACATTTTTATTAAAGTTCATCCACTATCGGTTATAAATTACTTTTAAAAATAGTAACAAACCCACTTTTACATTGTTTACACTTATTCTTATTGATAATATTTGTGATTTGTACATAGTAACAAATGATATCTTGTTATTTTCATTTTGTGACTTACTTCCATAATCTCTAATATCTATTCGTACCACAATAACAAATTTGGACTAGCAATTCAGAGTTTGTTAACATTCAACATATGAGTTCTCAGAGTGAGGGGTAGCACAATTAGTTAGAGCTTGTCTCTCGATTTCAAGCCATCATGAGATCAACTTTCACCCCCGTCCTTTGTGACTCATTTGCAATTTTGCACGCAAAAAAAAACATTAATTAAATTCATACATTACACTTAAATAAATAAATAAAAAAACTAGTCTATTTCTAATTGTGAAGTGAGGTAAGGCAAACTCAAAATGACAAGACAATTTAGATCATACATTTGAATAAACATTAATGTTATAAAGTGATGATGAATAATTTGAGTTAAAAATTTGAAAAATAATTTGGTGGTTGACAATGAACAAACCGATAATTATACGCATTTGACATCCTATACACATGATTTTAAGATGTACCGATGGAAAATGACAATGACTTTCTAAATGATACCTTAAACTATTCGGTACAAATTCAATTCAGGCTTTTTTTTAATGTCCTTCAAGGGAGAATAATACAAGTAGTTTTTAGCGGGTCAGCCCACTTTGTTTGCCAAAATGCCAATCTTGATCGTTCTTAACAGTTAACAGCCCTTAATAGTTTATACACAAGGCATCTTTGTGTCTTTTGTTGGAATATCTGACTTTTATTTTCWCAACAAAACAAAAACAAGGAAATGCACCATCGCACTACACTACATACGTAAGTACGTAACTTCATATCTTGACTATTAAAAATATGAAAAGTCAACTGCTTGAAATGGTATTTGTATCGTGGTATACACTTTAAGTGGTTTAATAATGGACATATGTTCAAAAGTTGCTCCAACAGTCCATTGTAGCTGTTATTTTGGAATGTAATTGAGAATTTTAGTTATTTTCCCTTGTTCAAAGTTTATTGTTCTACTTTTCTTTTCAGATCACTTTTTGAATATTTTTCAATTTGTTCCTATGATTTTATTATCACTACGTGCAAGTGTGCAACTTCTCTTAGCTTTTCTTGATGTGCTTGCTTGTCAACATATTTGAGCATCTCTCAGAAGCATCGCTTCGCTTTAACCCGGATTGCTAACGGTCTCGACTACGATCAAATTATCTAGTTGTAGGGAGGCGCAAAAGGCAGTGAAGCAAACATTACTTGACCTCAATAGCAACTCGTCTACTGATATGTAAAACATCAGGCTGTAAACTCTTTCATTGAGGTTTTCAGGGAACAAACGACCAAAATCTCATACWTGGGAATGTTGGGATTTAGACAAGTGTTATATTTAATATTTATGAATACATGAAATATACCAAAGACACAAGCTTGAACACTGAAACACAAAAAATATGAATGTGGTAAATTTTCCCCTTTTTCCATATATGAAGATTAAGGAAGCTTTGATCCATCTTTTGATTTACAAGATACAATAAAGTTTT
Source organism: Bassia scoparia (assembly GCA_008642245.1). NCBI lineage: Eukaryota > Viridiplantae > Streptophyta > Magnoliopsida > Caryophyllales > Amaranthaceae > Bassia > Bassia scoparia. The sequence continues at coordinate 44,667 of SNQN01002539.1, read as the reverse complement.
GACATTACATGCTACAATGAGCTTCAGAAAATGCATCTCAAAATCACTAACAAGAGAGCATATACCAATTCACAATCATCAAAAAGCTCTAAGGCAGCTTTAATTTCCGCCAAAATTCGGTAACTACTAACTATTCTTTATGCAACAAATACAGTTTTTGAAGACTCCATTTTACAGGTGCATTTAACAAATTGGCAGCATATCAAGAAACTTTGCTGAAACAAACCTTACCCTTTTAAATACAGCTTGGGAAACTTGGACAATATGACGGTAACAAGGTCCGTTTATACTGGCTATGAGCTAATCCATATCCTGCCTTCCAAATATCAATGGGAAATCGTCATATTGCTCCGACAAGTGGTCGTCAATCATGCTGTTTAGTGACTCATAAGCTTGCAACATAGAACACCTATCCTTGGGTCGTGAAACTATACAGTTTGAGGYAATTGAGAAAACCTGAAGAATGTCATTGTCATGTCCTCTTCCACGTATATCTTTATCAATGGCTTCAATCRTTCTACCAGAGTTMGATAGTTGATTCACCCAATCTMCCAGGTTACCCTTGAACCCTTCCTCAGCCACACTCACTTCCACTGGTTTCTGCCCTGTTACTAATTCTAGAAGAACTACACCAAATGCATATACATCTCCTTTAAGTGAAGCCACYATGGTGCTTGAATACTCTGGTGCTATATACCCAAATTCMCCTAAATCACCRTTAACATAGCTACTCTCATTATGCGATTCCGAGGCTGAAATAAGTCTTGMTAATCCAAAATCAATTACCCTAGCATCCAAATCTTCATCAAGAAGAATCACATTTGAACTTATGTTTTGATGCAWATGGGGAGGCTCCACTCCATGATGAAGCCAAGCAAGACCTCTGGCAGCACCTAAACCAATTCTGAACCTCGTTGGCCAATCCAATGCAATCGTGTGTCCATGTAGCACAGAATACAAAGTCCCATTAGACAAGTGTTTATAGACCAAAAGCTTCTCATCGTCAACAATACAATAACCCAAAAGTGGCACTAAGTTCGGATGCCTAAGCTTTCCCAACCTATTCATCTCTGTCTTAAACAGCTTCTCGCTCAACTTGCAAGTGTTAAGCCGTTTGATGGCCAAAGTAGAACCATCTGACAATACAGCCTTGTAGGTAGTCCCCATCCTAGTAGAGATGATCACAGTCTCTACGCTAAAGTTGTTGGTGGCAGCCAACAAGTCCGCCAATTTAACCTTAACCAGCGGTTTCTGAAACAACGAAACCTGAGTAAGCTTATGAGCCCTCAACCTATCAATCCAAGTACCATCATCCACCCTCCCAAGACCATACCCTTCCTTTCTCCTCCTACTCGCCCTTGAAAAATACCAATACCACAACCCGAACCCAAACAACAACGAGGCAGCCGCCCCAAACACACCGGCCGCAATAATAATAGCCAAATTCTTCTTACTCAACCCATTACAACTAGACCCAACTGGATTCCCACACAACCCATCATTCCCTTGAAAACTAGACTTATCAAAATGTGCCAGAGAAGCAGGAACAGGTCCAGTGAGTTCATTACCAGCAACAGAAAAATCTATAAGTCTATTCAAAGTTGACAATTGCAATGGAATATTCCCAGATAAATGATTATCAGACAAATCCAAGCTATTCAAATAGTGACAATTGCCAAGATCAGGGGGAATTTGACCAGTTAATTTATTACCAGATAAATCTAAAGTRACCAAAAAGGGCAACCAAGAGCAGATCTTTGAAGGGATATTACCAGAAATTGAATTAGCAGAGAGATCAAGTTTTTGAATGCTAGAACAATACTCAAGTGAATCTGGGATTTCACCAGAAAGCTGAAAATCCTTCAGTTGAAGACTAATAAGCCTGTTCTCCTTATCATTCCAACAAGAAGCACCAACAAATTTGCAAACAAAACCAACTGAAGCAGAAGAATTCTTAAAGTTCCAAGAGCTGAGCTTACTTTGAGGGTCATTAAGAGCCGTTTTTATGCCTTTAAGACACTTGACATCATCTTCTGCTGCAAAAGAGAGAATGATGAGATTGAAGATGAGAAAAAGGGAAGAGGGTAGATCTAAACTAGCACAACTTTCCTTCTTCATCACTGAAAATAATGATAAGAGCCCAGAAAAGAGGGAAACATGCAGAAATTGAAGAAGAACAGATTGAAGGGGGGAAATTGGGGGATTTAGGTGTTAGGTTTTGTGAGAAGGGGTGGTCAACTTTTGGGCATTGTGGTGGAGTGGAGTTGTGATGATGATGATGAGCTGGAAGTTTTTGAAAGGTAAAGAGTTGAATGGTCCTCGCTTTGGAATGAAGAGCCTTTGACTGTCCATTTCCTTTTGGCCGGTAGAGGAGGAAGGTGGGCCCTACTCATGGCCTTGGTGGGGACAAGACGATGACCATGCTACTCGGACTCGGTATACTACTCGGATAAAAAAAAAAAGTGTAACATCTAATTCAAAATTATCCATGTATAATAAAAACGGTTATATCATGCATATTTTATTACAACCACCCTCGTCATTTTTCAATGAATTGAAATATAAAATAATTAATTTACTAGATTATTTATCATGCGATGCACAGTTTTAAATTTAAGTATTTTTTTAAAATTTAATTTATTTAATGCATCATATATTCGTATGTACAATGTGAGCTTGACAGGTACAATAGTATAAGGTTATCATTGCATCAAGTTCATTATGTTTATGTATATAAGTCATAGATAGAACTATAGAAGTGTACAAATGACGATACGGAATGCTCGTATATAGTTTCATAAGATATAATTTTTGTTTTTTTTAATATAGTGAGATAGGATATATTAATATAGTTTAAAATTTTGAAGATAAAGATATATAACTTCATACAATGTAGAAAAAAAACTAGATTTTAGTACGGAGTATAATATTAGCATGAAATATTACTTACTTTTTTATTTAATCTAAAATCAAAATTATAACTATAATTTTATTTATGATGACATCAATGTTTTTGGCGAGAATTTTTTTAATGAAAGATATATCACCGCGTAAACATTAATAACATCATCCGCTTTCTGTTTTATTAGTATTTAGATTTGTACTACGGAGTAATTTATTTATTTATAAAGCCAAAGGAAAATAAAGAGTGTGATTGTACGGTTGTACGAAGTACTCCGTATCTAGCTAGGTGCTACCGGACCGATTGTACAATGCACATGTTCCTCCGACTTTACTCATCGTCTTTGTTTCTTTTAGTTTGGAACAATTTTTCTCTTCTCGAGTTGAACTTTAGAAAATTTTCATCAATAATTAAATATATTGTGGTCATTGTCTAATGAGTAATGATCATGTGATATTTGATTTGATTTATCGACATTATTAATCAAGAGGCGATTTGAGATTCTTCATAATTATTGAAAAAATTCTAAATTTATCTCAATTAATAGATCAATATATAATCATGTGGGGACTTGATTTGCTTAAGTGTTGGGATCATACTCGGAGAATGAGAAAAAAAATCTAGTCACGTGGATGTAACTCGGTGACGTGCCCTTGCAAACTCCTTCGAAAGATTAAATAAAAGGCTGTTCACAAATAGGTCCTATGCATACATGGCTAAATTAAATCCATACAAAAGAGGGTTTTGGATAACAAGGTTTGTCAAAAAAAAAT
>SNQN01002539.1:0-36177 GCA_008642245.1 Bassia scoparia | reverse complement strand
AAGAACAATTCTATTAGTTTGGGTTAATTTAGTGAGTTTTGTAGGAGAAAATGATATAACAGAGGTTAGAGTTTTAGATTAGAATAGGAGAAGACAAGTCTTGTTCTCGAAAACGTGTCCGACACGTGTCCATCACGTTTCCTATTTGTATCCGTGTGTCCAAAAATATAATAAAAAATTGGACACGACCTTTTGTGTGTCGGACACGGATTTACGCGTGTCCGAGGAGTGTCCGTTTCCGACACGTGTCCGACACGGGACACGCTACCTTGACAAAGTGTCCGTGCTTCCTAGGACCATGCTACTCGGACTCGGTATACTACTCGGATAAAAAAAAAATATAACATCTAATTCAAAATTATCCATGTATAATAAAAACGGTTATATCATGCATATTTTATTACAACCACCCTCATCATTTTTTAATGAATTGAAATATAAATTAATTAATTTACTAGATTAATTATTATGCGATGCACAGTTTTAAATTTAAGTGTTTTTTAAAATTTAATTTGTTTAATGCATTATATGTACATTGTGAGCTTGACACGTATGATAGTATAAGGTTATAATTGCATCAAGTTCATTATGTTTATGTATATAAGTCATAGATAGAACTATAGAAGTGTACAAATGACGATACGAAATGCTCGTATATAGTTTCATAAGATATAATTTTTGTTTTTTTAATATAGTGAGATAGGATATATTAATATAGTTTAAAATTTTGAAGATAAAGATATATAACATTATAACTTCATACAATGTAGAAAAAAAACTAGATTTTAGTACGGAGTATAATATTAGCATGAAATATTACTTACTTTTTTTATTTAATCTAAAATCAAAATTATAACTTTAATTTTATTTATGATGACATCAATTTTTTTGGCGAGAATTTTTTTAATGAAAGATATATCACCGTGTAAACATTAATAACATCATCCGCTTTCTGTTTTATTAGTATTTAGATTTGTACTACGGAATAATTTATTTATTTATAAAGCCAAAGGAAAATAAAGAGTGTGATTGTACGGTTGTACGGAGTACTCCGTATCTAGCTAGGTGCTACCGGACCGACTGTACAATGCACATGTTCCTCCGACTTTACTCATCGTCTTTGTTTCTTTTAGTTTGGAACAATTTTTCTCTTCTCGAATTGAACTTTAGAAAATTTTCATCAATAATTAAATATATTGTGGTCATTGTCTAATGAGTAATGATCATGTGATATTTGGTTTGATTTATCGGCATAATTAATCAAGAGGCGATTTGAGATTCTTCATAATTATTGAAAAAATTCTAAATTTATCTCAATTAATAGATCAATATATAATCATGTGGGGACTTGATTTGCTTAAGTGTTGGGATCATACTCGGAGAATGAGAAAAAAATCTAGTCACGTGGATGTAACTCGATGACGTGCCCTTGCAAACTCCTTCGAAAGATTAAATAAAAGGCGGATTGTTCACAAATAGGTCCTATGCATACATGGCTAAATTAAATCCATACAAAAGAGGGTTTTGGATAACAAGGTTTGTCAAAAAAAAATAAGGTTAGACAATCACTGCAGAAGACTACAGAAACAAGATTGAAGAAAGAATTGATCCATTACCTAACTTTGTTGTCCAACAACAAATCCAATTCTTTGCCCCAATATTTATGTTCCCATTTCATATTTCACCAAAATGAAAAAATCTTCCTACTTTTTTGGCAAAAGAAAATAAAACAAACATAAACAATGAGATGATAATACAACACGAACGATGCATCACAGGGGTATAAAGCACCAAACTTTACCAATTTATTCCCAGTTTTCAGGCATCAACATTGATCTTTCCCTTCTGTTAAGTCACCTCAAATCATCAATTGAATACCACCCCACAATTTACTTCCTTCATTTGGCAAAACCCAAWTCCAATTTATTGTGAAAATGGTTAAAGATGATGAATTGTGGACTGATTTGATGTAATTTGAGTCATAACTGAGTGAATGGGGGGAATATTGAGGAAGTTCTTTTGGTGTCCGAAAAATGATGGGAATACAGTAGAAATGCATCCTTCTTTTACTACTTTCTTGTTGCCAGCTCCATTGCCTAAGTGGCCTGAAGGTGTGTTTTCTAACTTCTGTTTCATTCAATTTTTTTTTTTTTTCAATTTTGAGGAATTCTTTTGTTTGTGTTTTGAAGAATGAAGTAGTTGGTGTTTTGTTTAAGTGTTATTTTGACTTTTTGAAGTTGGTATTGTATGATTGTATTTTATCAAATGATCGTGTATGATTTTTTTTGAAGTTGGTATTGTATGATTGTATTGTGTCAATGATCATGTGGTTGTTGAGAGTTTGAATATTGATCAACTTTGTGTTTCTTTGGTTTATGGTTTTGTGCAACTTCTCACTATTCCGGAATTAATTGCCACAATGTTCCAAAACCTTCCTAATATTAGTTACTCCATATGCTTTCTATGATAGATTGATAGCTGATTGATGTCCAAAGTGGCAAGATATAGCAATATGAGGTCCGATACTCCAATTRTTTACTGCTGCAATTACACGACAACTTTTGCCGGACATCTTAAAATACGTGCTTCTAAATTCTAGACAGAAGTTATAGACAAGAGGCCTATGTGATATGTTCATAGGTTCAATGAAGTCTTATGAGTACCAATTTTTCGGTTGTCTGTGAGCTGTGACTGTGTATGGTCTGAGGTATTGGTTAAAGGTGGTTTGTGCGAGTTTTATGACAAGTAAATTAGAAATGAAATCTTCCTGAACATGGATTCATTGCACTATTGTTTGGTTTAAATTGTATATGATCTAGTTGTAAGTATTAATGTCTAATGCTTTGTTGAAATTTGGCGCCTTGCCAGAAGGAAACACATATTCACAATTCAATTGATGACTGTATGAGTGACCATAACATGGATGAATCCTTGTTGCATTATACTCCGTAGCTCATACAAGACGCAAAATGTCACTTAGGAAAGACGAAAGGAGTTGTCTTTGTCTCACAATAAATTAGAATCAAACCATCTAACCATGAAAAATGTATCCTGATTCCTGAATCACACATTTGATTTGAGCTATGGTCCATTGTCTATTATACTGTTTGTGTTATTGTCTCCAATGGGTGATTTTGGATTTTGGAGGGTCCTCAAATGAAACTTGCAATAGTTTAAGGAGCTAACAAAACATGTTTCCATTTGTTTTTTTGTGTTTGTGAACAACTTGACCCCTCTTAAAATAAAATTATACATTCTTCTGATCTTTTTTGGTCACATCCAAGAATTAAGGACTGGGGATGCGAGTAATAAAGAATAGAGGGAGTAGAGGAAAAATACTTCTATTTTATTGTCTAGAGTATTTGGCAGCTTGAGATCATTTAGATTTCAGCACAGTTTGTTGTTTGTCTTTGTTTTTGTTTATTCTGCTATGATCTACTTCTAATACCATCCCAAATATAGCTGGAACAAAATTTAATTTTTTCCATATTATTTCTTTCTTGCGTCATCTCTTGCAGTCATGTATCATTCTTATTCATAGTTATAATTATCTTCTAATTTCTCAGAGAGTTTTTATGGTATTATCTTTAGATTCAGGGCCATAGTTGTTAAGTATAAAAATTGTTTGCGATCTTAGCTAAGTTTTGAGGTTGTAAGAGTGAACTTATCATATACAATTAGCTCTTTTAGCGAGCATATGATGACTTGTTGATTATTAATTTCCTTATTTTCAACTTCAAATCCAATGGTGCATCGGTCAATTTTGATGGATATATGTTTATTTGTTCATCAACACTTATGTTTGAAGTAAACAATTGACTGCTTTTCTTTTACGACTATTCAAGTATTTGACTGCGAATAATCTACTATGATTCTAAGGATGGCACTTATTGTGCACTAGATGTGCAGAGTGAACTTTCGTGCCCATTGTACTTCTAGAAGTTGTTTTCTACCACGTATTTTTAAACCAATGATTGAAATTTATTTATTGAGTAGTTTAATTTATAGTGACTTTGACACCAAAAGTCAGCATAGCATGCATATCAGAACATGACATGGATGCGTTTAATACTATAGTAGTTACATGGTAGTCTTATCTTAGATAAAATTGTGATGGGGTTTATCTGGGATATCCTAGTRCCAGTTTAATGCAGGTTTTATCAATATTGTAGGGTAAATGTGAGTATTGTGCCTTTTCTAACTTGACCTTACAATAATTTAAGAACTTGAACTGTACAGAAATTTCACRATTCTTCTTCTTTATTTTTCCATTTTTACCAGGGCAAGGCTTCGCCACAGGGAAGATTCATCTTGGAGATCTGGAAGTTGCACAGATAACCAGATTCACATTTATTTGGGGCTCTCATGCCTCATATGACAGTAGAAAAGGTATATCATTCTTTAAGCCTTCAGGCATACCTGAAGGATTTTACAGCCTTGGGCATTACTGTCAACCAAACAGTAAGCCTATAAATGGATATGTCCTTGTGGCCAAGGATTCAATGGCACATGATCGTAGCCCACCAGCGCTTGTGATGCCTGTTGATTATACTTTGGTCTGGAATTCAGATGATGGCATGGGAATTTATGATCTACCTGGTTACATTTGGTTTCCCATATCTCCTTCAGGCTATAAAGCCCTAGGTTATGTTGTGACTACTGATTCTGGCAAACCTGATTTGACTGAGGTAAGATGTGTTAGACAGGACTTAGTCGATGATTGTGAGACTTGTGGTTTATTACTTGAACTACTTTCCAAATTCCGGAAAGTTCCTTTGAAAGTCTTTAAGACTAGGCCTTGTAATCGAGGTATGCTTGGGAGAGGTGTATCTGTAGGAACCTTCTTTTGTACAAGCCGAACAGAAATGCCCATTGTTTGTTTAAAGAACGAAGATCCAAGTTGGCAAGGTATGCCAAATCTCAATCAGATCCATGCTCTGATTCGCCATTATGGTCCCAAAGTTTTCTTCCACCCTAAGGAGGTATACTTTCCATCTTCTGTTTCATGGTTCTTCAGAAATGGAGCCCTTCTTTATAAAGCAGGGCAGTCTGCYTGTGAGCCCATTGATTCTGAAGGCTCAAATCTACCTTGCGGTGGAACCAATGACAGAGAGTTTTGGTTAGATTTTCCTTCTGATGATCGAAAAGTGATTCTTAAGCATGGAAATCTTGAAAGTGCCAAACTCTATGTTCATGTAAAACCAGCTTTAGGTGGTACTTTCACTGACTTAGCGATGTGGGTCTTTTCACCTTTCAACGGACCAGCCACCTTGAAGATTGGATTGATTAACCTTCCTTTAAGCAGGACAGGAGAACATGTTGGCGATTGGGAACATTTTACCCTTCGTATAAGCAATTTCAGTGGTGAACTTCATAGCGTATACTTCTCACAGCACAGCGGTGGTGTGTGGATAGATGCATGCGATTTGGAGTTCATAGAGGGAAACCGACCTGTTGTCTATGCATCAAAGCATGGCCATGCTTGCTATCCATATCCTGGAATTCATCTTCAAGGGTCATCGGGTATTGGTGTTGGGATACGAAATGATTGTGCTAGAAGCAACTTCTACGTGGATTCTAACACCCAGTACCAGATTGTAGCTGCTGAATATCTAGGAGAAGCCGTTGCTGAGCCATGCTGGCTGCAGTTTATGAGAGAGTGGGGCCCAAAGATTGTGTATGATTCGAGGAAAGAGTTGGACAAGGTGATCAAACGACTTCCATTTATGGTTCGTCGTTCAGCTTCAAACTTGGTAAGCAAGATCCCATTGGAACTCTCCCAAGAGGAAGGACCAACTGGTCCCAAGGAAAAGAACAACTGGTTAGGGGATGAAAGGTGGTAAGGGTAGCAATTGTTGTAACCACGTCGCTCTATTCTTTTCGTTCTAATCATYTAAATTTACTGARAATCTGAGATTGGTTTCAACAGGATGTCTCTTTTAAGGCGGCTTCCAATTCCTTGKAAGCAAGCAGAGACCTAATTTAGAAATTGGGGAGAACAGTAAATTGGGATGATATAGAAAAAACATTGTAAATGCATACTTATATTGTTTATTGAATATAATTTTTTTATTATTATTATGTCGATTATTCAAATCCAATCAGTGAAACATTGTCAATTATAATTACAGTACTTTTTTTTATTATTATGTCAAAGCACAATATGAAGCAGTAGTCACCAAATCTTGATACAACGGTCATAGTCTCATTAGAGTTGTGCCATTTCATAAGTCACACTTTTGAAAAGTGTTGCATAGCAATGCCATAGCGTGTCGAAATTATTAGCCAGTTGTGCATTTGTGTCATCGTGTTGATGGACCTAGCTCATTGACATTGAATGATAGAACCACCACATCTTACATTAGTGACGTACATGGTATACAATGAAGGCAAAATAAYAATTAAGAAATCGAATCACAATTTTCTATTAGAAAGTGTTACACGAGATGAATTTTTCAAATTGTTTGCTTACTATTATAAGGAACCTTTTTCCTTTTCTCGTCTTTGGGTGGTAATGAAACTATGAAASGCAACRCCCCAATGAAAATACTAAGAAYCTATGCATCTCCTTGAAGAATTAAAGTTGCGTACTTGTGTTTTCTGAATCCTTTGTTTTTTATCGGCCAATTTGTATTTGTGCGTCTATCTCTTTATTTTGAATGTTTGTTAGTCTTAGTGACAAATTGAGAATATTCAAATAATTCAATCATGTGAGCACACTCTTTACCAATAACAATGCCACCAAGTATGTAAAGTTATAAATACAAGGTAATTATTCATATGCACACCCTATTTTRCAATCCATTGCACAACCAATTTTACTTTYARTTACGGCTAGGATCTAATCTAAAATCGAGATGTGTTTAAAAAGCAAATGTCGCAGCGAATGCATAAATATACGCAATTTCATGTGTATCTGGGGAAAATTGTCATCACTTTTCGTTTTTGTTTGGATAAAATTTACAACTTTTCCATTATATTTGTTTGTATACACATCTCACTTTTAGATTAAACATTGTTCGTTCGTCACAGAATCAATCTTACCATTATTAATTGTCAATCTTAACATTGTCACACAACAAAGTTATGTTATAATAACTCCAGCTAAACTTAAAATACCGATTAAGATATTTACCTTTTTTTTTTTTGCTTAAGGACTCGTTTGACATGAGCGAAGTTTCAATCGGATAATCTGACAAATAACCTAACTTTTGCATATTTTCCGAACATCCTTGTGTTTACAATTTTACAAGTTCGAGCATCGACCCATTTGTCGTGGCTTGGGGCGTAGCCGCGTGGCTGCTTCGCTACCCAAAACCCCCCCTCTTTTGTTTCGATTAAAGGGTTTTACACTTTTGCGCAAAATTAAATAGACTAAGGAAGTGATCAACTATGTTCAGGAGAAATTTACCTTCTCTTTTCCGGATCTCATCATCAAGGTTTCATCTYTCATCAAATTTCTTCCATATTTTCGTTCTATTTATTTGTTTTTCTCTTATATGTTTGTTCCTTGTTCTTGGGTTTTAGTCATTTTGGCAGCATAATCAATTGAGTTGAGTTGGCTGTTAGTATTCTATTACTTCAATGTTGATTACCCTTTTTGCTAAATGTCACTTTTTTACTTCAAAGTTGTGTGCTTTCTTCTTGCCCACTTTGATTTGTAATGTAATTGATCTTTTGTTTTCTGGGGTTCTTAAATCGTGGGATGTAGCTTTGCTTCTAACCATTCAATTTCTATTGCCACATTTATGTGTTAATTCTTGTGATTTGATTGTTGCAGTGCTTCAAAACCAGTTAATGAAGAAAAGGGCAAATCATTAGGCCGAAGAGCTGTGTCAACTGCATTGTTTTGTCTAACCGGTGGTGTTGCCTTGAGTGCCCTTGATGACCTTGCTATTTATCATGGCTGTAGCAGGTATGCTTGTTATTCGTGTCGATTTCGTGATTTTTACTACAAGTACTATAGTTAAAATCACTTTCATGCTAATGTACTTATTGGAACTATGTGAATCATTTGTGATTTGTAAGATTATTCTATGGCAAGATGTCAGCATTAGGAAATGGTTAGAACTTAGAAGTTAGCATTTGCGATACAGAAATGTCATAGAAATTTCTAATTTAGTACTAATTAAATTGCTATCTTTTGTTATGTTGGAGATAAAGTTTTTGTTCTTGCATTAGTTTTGCCTGCATCAGGATGTTGGAAAGTCAGAATTTGGTAAAAGCCTTGATTATCATTGTTAGCAGTTTATGTAAAACTTTTGGGAAATTCTACAAAATGCCCCTCAAAATTCGGGTTTTCCAAAGTATACCCTCATTTTTTGGTCCATAATAAATCCCTAAGGTTTGATACCCTTCTACAATATACCCAAATGTTTAATTTAAACTTAACCATAGTTAATTTCCCCCAAATCAATCTAACCCACCCCAATCATCCACCCTAGCCACCCACCACCTATCCTAACGAACCCCATCATTCCCCCACCACCGCACCACATCAGCCTCCCCACTGCCATTCCGCCACTGCCACCTCCAACCACCATCGCCACTACCCAAAAAAAACCAAAACAACCTTAATGGTTCTTGAGTTGCTCGATTTTGCCATTTGATTTATGGTTTTTCGATTTTGGAGGTATGAATTGATTTAGTGTTTGTGCCAAATCGTGGGTATGGTGCTCGAATTGCTTGATTGCAATTCAAAATTAGGGTCCGAAGTTCATTTAGGGTTTGAGGAGGTAGGCATGGTGCTTCTATTTCGAGGATTCGAGGTGGRATTTTGGGTCTGTTGTCATCGGCGCGTGCAAGTGTAGTGTTTGTGGGGTGGCGTGCGTGTGGTACAATAGTTATGGGGTGGCATACGTGCGCGTGGTGCAGTGKTTAKAGGGTGTCGTGTGAATGATGTGGTTGCTGTGGGATGGCTTGCTCTTGGTGCGGTGGTTGTACGAAGGTTGTGCAAATTTTGGGGGTGGTGCGGCTRTTGTGGTGCAGGGGTAGGGGGACTGTTATATGTGGTGCRGCGCATCTGGTGGTGGYGGCGAGTGGGTTAGGTGGTTCGTGGTGGGTTGGTCTGGTGGTGGTTGTGAATGAGTTAGGTAGTTAACCATAGGTACGGTTAGGATTTAACCACATTTAATAAATGACATTCATTAAGGTTATAATGTGTACCAACATTACATTACRGGGATTTATTATGGACCAAAAAATAAGTGGGGGTATRCTTTGGAAAACCTGWATTATGACGGGTATTTTGTAGAATTTCCCAAAACTTTTTAAATGAAAAGCCATTTGATGGTCTAGTAGTTTGTAATCATTGTACGATTACTGGAATTTTGGTAAAATGCAAGAATTTTGCACTAGAAGCCTCTAAAGGTTTTCAAAGCTGTGGAGTTGGCATTAATTCATAATAAGTTTCATAATATTGCAAAACTATGGTAGTTGGCTAGTTGCAATAGTTACTGCAGAACCATGCAGAAGGGGAGCTATGCAATATATTTGGGTGGCACATATGCTTACTTTGAGTAGTCCGGCCTACAGGGTAAGAAGTGTAGCGGTATAACAGACTGCAGTAATAAGTTGATCTGTATGATAGGTTGGGCATTCATCAATCAAATGTGTTAATGAGTATTTTGAAGATGCTTATTGTGGACTTGTTGTTATTGTGGATTTGTTATTGTGGTTGTGGATTTGCCGTTACTGTTAGTATGTAATGGTGGAGTTTCTGTCATTTGAGGACTGTGATTTTTACCCATATAGTTGGTAGGCGCTTTTCATGTGGATTTTCTGTCTTTGGGAAAAAAAGTATCTGCTCTCACTTTATATCTCATTAAACTAGAACTCCRTTTTTTTCCCTGCCTAACCAAAGTGCAACTACATCGTGACCTCTAATCTCTCAAAGTCTTGTGGCTAATGGCTATGTGTTACCTTGAGAATGCTGCCATTAATGTGCTGTTGATTAATGCATGAAACTTGCTACAAGTGAGGGACTAGTATGATTTTCTATGTCCCCCACTAAGATTTTATCTTTAGACTCGCATCAAAATATTGCTTCTCTTAGATCTGTTCTATGCGTGCAGTTATAGGATGAGAAAAGTTTTTCTTGTACACAGGATTCCCCAAACTTGATCAGTGTGACCATTTGCATGACTCGCAGCCCTATCCTTAGTGTTCTAGGTCTCTCAGGATATCCAGATTGGTGTCATATAGAATTGTAACTTCTGAATTTCAAGTTGGTAAGAATAGYTCTTTGGTTGTTTGAGATTGGGATATTTAGATGTTAAGGGCTTAAGGCAACGTGTGAAAAAATCTGTGGAGAAATTATTTGATGTCCTAGCTAGAAGACAATATCATGCATTGCAGACTTGCAGCGCCTACTTCCCAGTTCCCACAGCCCATAAGAAAAAAGAGGTGCATTGAAGCAAAGGAGAGGAATTTCAAAGATAGAGGGGGAATCCAGAGGWAAGGATGTGTGATGCCAGCTACATKAATCAATTCATTAAGTCTAATATTATTTAGGACTGCTAGTTGCCGCCTCCCACCAGGAGACACCAAGGGATTATAGTTTGAAATTTAAGTTTAGTTCTTGAACTATGTTTCATTTGTTGCAGAAAGCTTGTGTTAGGCTATTAGAATTAAGATTGTGGATTTCTATTATGGATTCTTTGTCACTAACTACCTTTTAGTTGCAACTTTTTGGAGAAAGTAACTTGTAAATTATACTTCTTGCTCTCACTTTTCTGAATACTAACTACCCCACTACTCTTTTAGAAATTTCTACCAAGAAAACTCATTCCCTATTTTGTTCATCTGCGTGTTTGTTCTCCAAGTCTTTATCACAAAATCCCATCTCCCTCTTTGTTCATCACAAAACTCTTTGGTTTCTCTTTGCATCATCTATAATACTTTGAGCAATTTTGGGATTGATTTGCGCTAAGTAATTTTTGGGGGTTCTACTCTTTATCCGCAAGTTTAGCTTTCTTCAAATAGAAAAAAAAATGTTTGCCCTTTAATTTAGGCCTCGGAATTTTGCATGTGACCAAAATTTGTGGTTTTGCATATTACAAGCGCTACAACTCAAGATTGTGTTTCATGTTTGAAATCACAACGGTGTTGGATGTTGATTTTGATTGTTTTGGATGAATTCATTTTATTTGAATAGCAATGGAACTTTGTGTTTTTAAGTTAATGGTGATTATTTAATCCCTTTTCCCTCTCTTGCTGCTTTCCTAATATCATGAGCATTAGGTGCTGACCCCACAAACTTGCATCTCCTAAAACACCATTCATTTTCGGCTTTTCGCTRTGTAGCAAACTAGCAACCAGATCAAAGCAGAGGAAGTATTCTTTTTTTGCGAGAAACCACCTTAGTACCTGCTTTTATTTGTTGACAGCTGCCTTGTCATCAGGGCATGTTTATCCCAAGTTTCAAAGTGAGTCTCAATGAGAATCTCAAGCAAGTCTCACCCAATATTGTGCTTCAAGACTAGGGGGAGTCTCAAAGTGAGTCTTGGAAAATCAAACTCATATTGAGACTCATGTGGGCCCCCTTCATCTAATTAATAAATGTATAAGAAAATGTTTTAAGATATTTTGACAATCTTATAGTTTAAAAAATATTTGGAGATATTTTAAAAGTGAGTCTGAAATAGAGTTTTAAGGATAAAGTGTAAAAACTTGTATGAGTCTGAATGATTAAAAAGTAGGTAAAAGTTGTTGTGGAAGAGTCTAAATTGTGCTGATGTTAAACATGCCCTTAGTTTCTCGCATTGACATGCTACGTGCAGGTCTTGTGACTTTTTTGCTTGTCTTCCCCCCCCCCCCCCTTTCCCCTTATCACATATTTCTAATCACTCCTCTATCCTAAACCCTTCATGTTCCTGTCTTTTGTTTCTTCTTTCTAGAATACTTCACACTTAAAATGAAAACAGCACAATGTAGAAGCTCTCTTAGGATTTGTTTAACAACATTCCTGACTCGCACATGATTATTATAAAGGTATGTCTTGACAAGTGTGAGGTAGGAATTCTATTCAATCACTTGTAGGCATCATTAAAGATGACWTTGCTAGAGTACATATTGCATTAAAACTGAGCCTGCAAGTAAGCTATTGCTGCTATTGAATATTATTGATACTTATTTTGCGATAGAGTCGATACTTATTTGAATTTATTTATACTTATTTGAACTTATTGATACTTATACTTATTTAAACATATTGATATTTATCACCAATAACAAATTCCATGTCAACAAATTTTACATTGGAATAAMGATTTTACTCATGAATTGAGTGACAAGTACATAATCTGTCGTGGAAAATCGTAAAGTCATTGTTCACTGGAAAATATGAGCACAGGTTATACCTTATACGTGACCATGGCTGCTCAGTCTTAAGTTTTCACCCTATCTAATATAAGTTAGGTTTGATACTTAGGTAGAATGGAGTTTGTATATTAGAGGGGGATGAGGTAGAGATAGAAACCATTGGATATGAGAATCTAGCTACCCTTAAAAAGCCCAACCAACAAGTGGAATGGATGTCATACGGTCATACCATTCCATACTGTTTAAAAAAAAAACAAGTCAATTTGGTTAATGAACTGTTGGTTGAACTGATATAACTAAATCAAACTGAATTGTAACTAATTGATAACTGAAATAAATTGAAAAAATGTTAACTGGAACTGTAATAAATTGAAAAGGAAAAACTGAAATTGAAATAAAACAAACAGAAAATGAACTGAATTGCTAAATAACTGAAAAGTTGATCAAACTTCTTTTAACGCAAAGTGGTTAGACTGAAACCAAAATTGAATTTAACTGAACTAAGTATATTAGATATAATAATAATAATAAGAGCTAATTAGCTAATAAGGGAATAATAATAAGTTATTTTAATTCAAACACATAAGTGACATATCCAAAAACAAGTTAAACTAATATCGTATACACCTAATYGAACAGTTTAGTTAAACACAACGTCCAAGAGATCAATCAGTAAAAATTTGTTAGTTGTGTAAATAAACCAAACACCCTTTGTTCGTAATACATGTACAAAATTTAACAAATTTGTGGACATATATAAATTGAGACAATCTTACTCCGAACTGATTTGAAATAAGTTCCTAACTGAAACTAACTTATTTAAAACTGAAAAAATGGTTGATAAGTATAAAAAGGTTGCGGTTCGAACTGTTTAAACTGTTGAATTGATTGGTTAAAACTGTAACTAAACCACTGAACTGTGATTGTATCAACTGAAGTAAACCGAACTGAATTATTTTTTGAACTGAACCGTAATTGAGAATTTGTAACTGAACCGAAATTGAGAATTTGTATAATTGAACTGAAGCRAACTAAAGTGTTTGGTTATAACCATAACTGAACTGTTGAACTGAATTGACACCTCAACCCGTAAGAGTTGCTTTTATTAATTTTCTTCCTGATTTTAATTAGAACAAGACTACAAGAGGAAATGCAATGGGTAGTTAATGACAAGCTCTTTTGGTTTAAACCCTTTTGATGTGCTCTATCTTTTGCTTTACGATGGACAACAAAATGCCCTTCATAAAAAATTTAAGGTCTATGTTCAATGTGGATTTGCCACTCTATTATTTATAATAAATGTGCCATCTCTATTGCTACTTCATCGCTAAAATGTGAATGTGTGTGTGAGAGAGAGAGAGATGATTGATTACATTTAATGCGTAAACACAACAAGGAAATATTTTGTGCTTAACAAATAATAACTAATTATTGCATTTTTCTGTTATAGAGGAAGTATTTAATGCCCTTAGTAATTGATGTGATAATAACCATGTTAGGTTGTTAGCTCTAGTTTAGTACTTCCTCCGTTCCAATTTATCTTTTACGTTTGTAAAATTGCACGTCAATTAAGGAAAATTGGTATTTTTTATTTTTTTAAAAGGGAAAAAAAATACCAATAAAATATGTTGGTATTACTTGGAAGTTTTATTATTCTTTTAATTTGTTTCAAATGTGTGTGGTAAAATTAAACTGAATAAAAAATGAGTGGAGGAGATAAGTTTGAGCGGAAAATCGAGAATGGTGAGGAAATAAATAAGGGGTAATATGAGATGTTATAGGAGTAAAAGTAACATTCATAGGTAAAAAAGTAAAGTATGAAAAAAGGAAATAAAACAAACGTAAAGAATAAAAGGGAACACTAGAAAAGGAAACGTAAAAAAAACTGGAACGGAGGGAGTATGACATCAATACATCATTAGTCATTACATGTTTGTTCAACTTAACACTTTCTTAATTTTGGTGCAATGTTTAGCAGTAGCATTCAAAGTATTTATCATGGTCATCTTGAACATGTATTTTATTCTGTTACTTTTGGCCTTGTTGGTTTCAGCAAGGCAATGGAAGCAGCAAATAAGAATCAGGAAGTCATCCATGCAATAGGTGAGCCGGTAGTTAAAGGCCCTTGGTATAGTGCTTCACTTGCTGTAGCCCATAAAAGGAAATCTGTGTCCTGTTCCGTTCCTATTTCTGGACCTCAAGGTGATGGTGTTCTGCGCTTGAAAGCTGTTCGTAATGGAGGTATACATTCCGTAACCTTATTTTTCTTTGCGCCTGTTCAAATTCTTAGTGAACTTTGTTCAATATTCCAAGTGGCAAAATAAACCTGAAAAAAGAACTGTGCGGTGAKKTTATAGTTTGAGCAATATGCAGTGGTTAGTTTTGCCAAAATTCAATATCCAATTATTAGCTTTTGTTTGTTGTCTCATGTTAGGCTTGAGGGTAATATATTATTACGTAGTGTAGTTAAGTTGGATTTATGATACTGATGATGAGACTCTGTGGCCTCAAGACTTCCCTGATTTTGCTTCTGGTATGGCTAATCAGGGAATGCTTCTTGTTTTGAGGATTTAATAAATTCTATTTTAGCTACTGTATTAGAAACAAAATTAAGCATAAAAAACCAGTTACAACATATAATGCTYATATACTTCATCCTTCTCTTTTTGCTGACATTTTCTCCTGTTGCTTTTGTCAGATGTTTCCTGGTCGTCATTCTTTCGTCCACGTGACTTCCAAATCTTAATTTTGGATGCTGTCTTATATGTTCCAGGAAATGAAGAAGCACGGCAAAACATTAAAATAAACATCTCAGATAATATTTCTTCTCCTGCACCACAACCCTGCACTAGTTGTCCAAAAACAGGGTGTCCAGGTAAACAATGAAAACCTAGTGCAATGGTTATGAATACGTTTTTGGATGTTCTGTTATAGACTCATAGCTGTAGGGACATTGAATAATGAAGTCCATATATTCTTTAATTCATATAAGAAATATTATCGCAATTTTTCAGATGCGTTGAGCATGCAGTATACATAGGAGTACATGTCTAAAAAAATTTTGGTCTGTTCATGTATGAATTTAGGCTTGTAAATCAACTTGGAAGCTATTATGAGTCTTCACAAGCAGATACTATCGAAGTATTAGTCATTCTGACTAAAGCTTGAAAGTTTTATTTTCCTTTTTGTCAAATATGCTCTTTTTTACCATTCGGCTTTGTCTCTCAGCCTTAGTCTTCAAATTTTACAATTTTGCAATCACTATGAATTTATGAAAGACTGAATATGTATGTATACTGAATAACAAGTCATCAATGAAAAGTTTGTTCTCCATTWAAAAATTTGTAGCAAACTAGCAATATTACTTCCTTTTGAAAATGATAGAGGTGTATTTTATCTGTTCTCTCCTATATATATTATATGGAGTAGTAACGGAAACTTAGTTGATTAAAGATTACTCCTTATGAAGTTTTAGTGTCTCGGGTTGTGTAAGAAAAGTTGGGGCGATAATTTCTCGAAAATTCTTTTTTCTTAGTTTAGGTGTGTGGAAACGGTGGAATATTTTCTAGGAAGATTAACTCGGGGTTCCAAGCCTTGAGTACTTAAGAAATTGGTTTTTAAAAAAGTCCAGGTGTATGTTAGAAATTATCAGAAAACTAGAAGTTACTCCAGTTTGTAGGTTTGCTTGTGTTTCTTTGTTTTGGTGCTTTCAAGTCTGTGTGTCYGTTGTCTCTCTAATGGTTTGTTGCCCTWCTTAGATTCCTTCTAATCCTAATTAATTTTCAAGCGGCTCCAAGGATGATTTCCTTTCCTCTACTGATTTTACTGCATTTGATGCGACGTAGTACTAGTGTTACTGGTTTTTGGTTTGGTGCACGTAGAGCTTTTTTAAAAATTTCATGACAAATTTTTTTGGTGGAGAGAAGGCAATATAGAACATGTTAATTTTTTCGGTGGAAGTAGTTAGACCCAAACCTCTCTTACTGCATCATTACCAACTCATTGTCTTTGCGAGGGGKTGAAAACTCAAACCACACATTAGTCATTGAAAACTCAAACTCAAACCATGTTAAAGTGTGTTTTAGTAACATTCTGTTATTTTTCCCCTAATCTTTATAAAACTTCTGTGAACAAGGCCCATTGCTCATTTTAAGCAGCAATTTCTTTTCCTTTCATACAATGAGATTGCAATTGTGTTATACAGTACATGTATTGATATAAGTACATTAATTGTGCCAGTGATGTGAATTGAGTGGAGGACATGAGTTTTTGAGATAGACGGGGGCAAAGGTCCATCTAAATTAAATCACTCGCGGTCTCTTACCCACTTCTAACCTCATTTATAGGATTAAGGTTTTGATTGATTGAAGATTACTTGTCACCAGTCACTAGGGGAATTTGTTATCCTATATTTTGATTGATTAATGAATATATATAGGGAAATTCTATATRGTAGCACCGAGTTTTGCCAAAATCTACACGGTGGCAACTTAAATTTTCCTATTCTACACCGTGGTCTCAAGGTTTTTGATTTTAACAGTGTAGAATATGAAAATTTAAGTTGCCACCATATAGATTTTTGCAAAACTCAGTGCTATCATATAGAATTTTCCATATTTTTCATATAGAATTTTCCATATATATATGTAGCTAAGAGATCTTGGAATTGAATCTCATTTTTGAGAAACTAAGCTAGGAGTGTGGAGTGTCTTTTGTCATGATCGTAAGAATTCATAGTGTTTGTGGGCAAGCCTCGTTGAGGTTGAGGCATTAACTATTTGTAAATATTCACTATTGCAAACATTGGGTAGATTATAGGACGGATGGAGTATTATTTTACAAAGTTTAATCATTATACGGAGTAATAATATATGTATATCTATTATCACCTATCTTTCACTTTTTAAGTGTATCATACTATCATATGATTCCTTAATGTAGGGAGTATATCATTTACTCAAGGATTGCCTCTCACAAAATAACAATAGTTACCTCGTCAACTGAAATTTGTTAAATTGAACTTATTTTTATTGAATTGAACTTATAATAACTATATACTGAAACAAAACCAGAATGCCACGTGGCGCGTCCGATAAAAATTTTCCTCCAAAACTTATTTCCTTATTTTATTTTTTTGTAAATTATTTATAAAAATATAATTAAATTATTAGCTAATAAATAATAAATAATCTTTACTTAATTCAAAGATTCTTCTTATCAAACGAAATCTATTTATTTAAACAAAATTTAGAAAAGACATATCTTTTATAATATCATAATATTTTACTGTACTATACAATACAATTTATGGCAATAAATTTATAAAACACATATGATAATCGTAAATCAATTTTATACAGAAAGATTGAATCTAAATTCTAAAACACATGATTATACTCATTCTTATATATGAATTAATTGATTCGAATTTTAGAAGATTTTCACTACTAATGAATAGTATCGAATTCCTTTATAACACGAATTTAGTCAAATGACGGAAGTACAAAACTACCCTAACACATATTTATAATTATTTAAACCTTTTTTCTTTTTTATTTCTTTTTTTTTTGTAAAATTTCTTATATAAATATGAATTAGATTAAATCTAATAATAATAAATAATGTCTTTACTAATTCTAGAAGTTTCTACTTATCAATATAAATTTATAATTATTCCTTATGTATTTTATTTTTTGTAAAATTATTTATATAAATATTAATAAATCTATTAGCTAATAAATAATAAATAATTCTTTACTTATTCCAGAAAGATTCTTCTTATGAAAACGAAATCTATTTATTTTAAGAGCAAATGTTAGACAAAGACATATCTTTTATAAATATCATAAATATTATTACTCACTATATCAATAAATATTATTGCAATAAATTTTATAAACACATATGATAACCGTAAATACAATTTATACAGAAAGATTGAATCTAAATCTAAAAACACGTGATTATACTCATTCTTATATTGAATTATTGATAAAATTAGAAGATTTCACTACTAATGAATAGTACCCGAATTTTATAACATGAATTTAGTCAAACGATGGGAGTACAAAATACCCCTACACATTTATAATTATTTGAACCTTTTTTTTCTTTTTTTATTTTTTTTTGTAAAATTACTTATATAAATATGAATTAGATCCAATATCTAATAAATAATAAAAATGTCTTTTCTTAATTCTAGAAGTTTCTACTTATCAATATATATTATAAATTATTCTCATTATTTTTATTTTTTTTGTAAAATTATTTATATAAATATTAATTAAATCTATTAGCTAATAAAATAATAAATAATATCTTTACTTAATTACAGAAAGAATTATCTAATCAAAAAACGAAATCTATTTATTTAAGCAAAATTAAGACAAAGACATTCTTTTATAATACATTAATATTATTTCCGCCACCCCCTCCGTACTATACAAAAATATTATTGCAATAAAATTTTTATAAACACATAATGATAACCGTAATCAATTTTATACAGAAAGATTGAATCTTAATTTTAAAACACACGTGAATTATACTCAATTCTCATATATTGAATTATTGATGAAATTAGAAAGATTTCACTACTAATGATAGTACCGAATTCCTTATAACATGAATTTAGTCAAACGATGGAGTACAAACTACCCACACATATTTAAATAATTATTTGAAACCTTTTTCTTTTTATTTCTTTTTTTTTGGAAATACTTTATATAACATATGAATTAGATCCAATATCTAATAAATAATAAATAATGTCTTTACTTAATAGAAGTTTCTACTTATCAATATATATAATTTATAATTATTCCTCATTTATTTATTTTTTTTTTTGTAAAATTGTTATATAATAATTTATTTAAATCTATTAGCTAATAAATAAATAATTAATATCTTTACTTAATTACAGAAAGATTATTCTTAATCAAAACGAAATCTAAATTATATTTAAGCAAGTTGAGACAAAGACTATCTTTTATAAATCATAATATTATTATTACTCCGTACTATACAGATACAAATTATTCAATAATTTATAAAAACACATATGAACTAGTAAATCAATTTTATACAGAAAGATTGAATCTAAAATTTTAAAACACTGATATACTCATTCCTTATATATGAATTATTGATGACAATTTAGAAGATTTTCACTACTAATTGAATAGTACCGAATTCCTTTATAACATGAATTTAGTCAAACGATGAGTACAAAACTACCACTACACCATATTTATAAATTATTTGAAAACCTTTTTTCTTTTTTTTTCTTTTTTTTTTGGAAAATTAACTTAATAGTAGACATATGAATTAGATCCAATATCTAATAAATAATAAATAATGTTTTACTAATTTCTAAGAAATTTCTACTTTCAATATATAAATTATAATTATTCTCATTTGATTTATTTTTTTTGTAAACATTTATTTAAATATTTAATAAATCTATAGCCTAATAAAATAAATAATATCTTTACTTAATTACAGAAGATTATTCTTATCAAACGAAATCTAATTTATTTTAAGCAAAATTTAGACAAAGACATAGTCTTTATAATATCATAATATTATTACTATCCGACATACAAAAACAATATTATTGCAATAAATTTTATAAAACACATATGATAACACGTAAATCAATTTATACAGAAAGTTTGAATCTAATTCCTAAAACACGTGATTATACTCATTCTTATAATTGAATTATTGATGAAAATTAGAAGATTTTCACACTAATGAATAGTCACGAATTCCGTTTATAAATGAATAGTCAAACGATGGAGTACAAAAACTACCCCTACACATATTTATAATATATTGTAAATCCTTTTTTTCTTTTTTTATTTCTTTTTTTTTTTGAAAATTTACTTATATAAACAATGAATTAAGATCAATATCTAA
Source organism: Bassia scoparia (assembly GCA_008642245.1). Taxonomy (NCBI): domain Eukaryota; kingdom Viridiplantae; phylum Streptophyta; class Magnoliopsida; order Caryophyllales; family Amaranthaceae; genus Bassia; species Bassia scoparia. Next base: position 15,936 of record SNQN01002539.1, on the reverse strand, counting down.
TAAATAATAATAATGTTTTTACTTAATTTTAGAAGTTTCTACTTATCAATATAAAATTTTAATATCTTCATTTATTATTTTTTTTTTTGTAAAATATTAATATAAATGATTAATTAAACTATTAGCTAATAAATAATAATAATATCTTTACTTAATTACAGAAAATTATCTTATCAAAACGAAACTATTTATTTTAAGCAAAATTTAGACAAAGACATATCTTTATAATATCATAATATTATTACTCCGTACTATACAATACAATATTATTGCAATAATTTAATAAAAACACATATGATAATCGTAAATCAATTTATACAGAAAAATGAATCTAATTCTAAAACACGTGATTATACTCATTCTTATATATTGATTATGATAGAAATTTAGAAGATTTCACTACCAATGAATAGTACCTGAATCCTTATAACATGAATTAGTCAAATGATGGTAGTACAAACTACCCCTACACATATTATAATAAATTTGAACCTGTTTTTCTTTTTTTTTATTTTCTTTTTTTTTTGGAAAATTACTTAATATAACATATGAATTAGATCCAATATCTAAAAATAATAAATAATGTTTTACTTAATTCTAAAATTTTCTACTATCAATATATAATATATATTATTTACAAAATTGCAATTATCATCAATCTAATATAACGGAGTAACACATTAAACGAAATCTTTTTATTTTAAGCAAAAATTAAAGTCATATATTTATTATATCATAATATTATTATTCCGTACTATACAATATAATATTATCATCAATAAATTTATAAAACACAATTGTAAATTGATTCAAGGACTCATGCCGGCATGATGGTCTGGACTATATTTATCATGCACGGGTCCTGGACCTAGGTCCGTGCATAACATAATATTGGGACCGTGTATAACAAATTTATAATATTATTGTAATACATAATAATATAAAACAAAATCGTTTTAGATTCTATCTTGACAAATATTAAATATAAATTTATTTTACTCTTTTACCATGCATCGCACGGGCCCTAAACTAGTTAGTACTAAATTAAATTTATTTTACTGAAATTCTTAAGAATTGAACTAATTTTTACTGAATCAACTATTTTTACTAAAACTTATTGAAATAAGTTGACGATAACAGAGACTTAGTAGTAGTATGGTACAATTATATGTTTTATTATAAATACCCAAATATGATAATTGAATAACTGGAATTGCTAAACGAAGTCGTTTTACTGGAATCAAAGTCCACATTTCGTGTGAACTTTTCATATTGCCCTTCAGATTCTCCACCTTCGTAACCACCAACATATGGACGCCTTACAAGGCGTCCAGCACCATGGTAGGAGCCTGCGTAGGCGTCCACACCATGGTCTGGACGCCGACGTAAGGCATCCACACCATGGTCTGACGCCTACGTAAGGCTCCACACCAATGGTCTGGAACGCCTACGTAAGGCGTCCCACACCACTGGTCATGGACGCCTACGGAAGGCATCCACACCATGGTCTGGACGCCTATGCAAAGGCGTCCATGCCATTCAAAGTCCATGTTTTTACGTGGTGTGTTGTTGGTGGTAGGGTGGTGGTTTTGGGTAGGGTGCCTGGTGGTGGTGTTGTGTTGGTGAGGTGTGTTGGGTGGTTAGGGAGGGATTGGAGGAGGTAGGGCGTGATGGGGAAATTTTACACGAAAAGTGGACTTCGATAAGCATTCCCCTTGAATAATGACCATAGTATATGTAATTAAAGCTATGTTTGAATAACAAATTTTAAAGCGGCAAGAGGGGAATTAGAGGAAGGGGAAGGCGAAAAGGAAATGGATCCCCCTCCCTTCCTTCACCCCAACATATTATCTAAAGTTCTAAATAAGAGGTTTGTCTCCTCCCATTTCTCTTTTCTTCTTTTTTTTTTGTGTTTTTTACGAGCTACTTTCCGTTTTTCTTTTCATTTTATCTCCTATATATAAGCCAAAGGGGGGAGCAAGGTGTCCCCCCTATTAAAGACACTTAAATACCCTTAATGATCGTAAAAGACTTAGTTGTCCTTAATTAAAAAAATGAATAAATTCTCTTATTTTTTAACTTTCCCCATATATACTAAAACATATATAAAAAAAGTATATTGACTAATTTTTTCCCGATGAATAAAAAAAAAAAAAGAAATGTTAATTAATTATGTAAAACATTCAAATAAAAACATTAATTCATTGACTAATTTGAAAAAAGTTTAATAATTAGTGATGAAAAAAGTTCAAATATAAATACATTAAATACATGGAATGAATTTTTTCACATGAAGCCGTAATCATGCAAATTATTTTGAAAATCATATGAATTCCAATATCTATTTATTTTCGTATGTATTCAATATTACTATTTGATGTCAATATATATTAATATTTTCATCTCTTTGTCAAGAGATTCAGTTGAAAAGAAAAATTAACATCGAAAATTTGAACAAAATCATAATAACCTCACCGCCATTGTTATTTGAAACTGTACCCAATTACATGATTTTTTTAATTGAATATTTTTTAATATAATTTCTAACTATCGCACGCACGCGGCTTATTATGTGCTTAGTATACTAATACATAACCTAAAGGATCACGTTAATATAATTTTATATTACTATCGTAAGTGGTGGAGGGAAAAGGAGAAAGAAAGAAGGTGGCATTTCATTCTTCGAAAAAAGTATCTTGGATAGTCTTGTTTGGGAAAATCTGGTTTGCATGTGTTACTCCTTTCTTGCATCTTTGTAGCACTTTTTATAACTTCTTTGTTTTTGGGAAATCAAGATAATATAGCATACTCCCTAAAATTACAAAATTTAGTAGCAAATGTGCTAAAAACGGACAAATTAAATATGATGCAATAATATTGAAGGTGAAGCTTTTACAAATGGTTATCTAACAAAGAAAATTATCACGTCCAATTATTGTTAATTTATATACTACTTTAGCAATCGGTTGGGTTTTTTTCATTATTTTACTTATTTCAAAAAAAAAAGTTCAAAAAAAAAGTTGAAATAACAACTATTAATTTTTCTCTCACACAAAACAACTTCAGAAAAAATAAGAAAAAAAAGTTAAGAAGGTTTGAATAAGTAAAAATAAGTTGAATAGAGCAAACCTTAAACTGTTAATTCAATTTTTAAAGTTTACAAACAAATTACAAGTACTGTGTTTTTTTAATAACGACATTGTGTTTGTTATTTGCCAATGAAATCATTAATATTATTGTTACTAAAATTCAACCCGTGCAATTGCACATTTGCACATAGACATCTAGACTCACATAGTCGTCACAACTCAAATAGATGTCTTCGACTTACGAGGAACTATATCCCTCAACTATGTTGGGATAAGGTTGCTTTCACACTACATCACATAAAATAAGGTTGTCTATGTGAAAAATAAGATTGTCTATGTGAAAAATAAGGTTGTCTATGCCCCTTGGGTAAAAGTGAAAAAAAAAAGAAAATCGTGGGCCAGCAAACAGGGATGTGGGTCCTCCTATTCAGATGTCATCTTTCATACTGTAAATGGTTGTCTATGAATTATATGGTTATCTACTAGTTATTAATAGTTGTCTATGTGTAAAATAAATTGTCTATGTGAAAAATAAGGTTGTCTATGTGAAAAATCGTGAGTGGGCATGTTATCCCAACATTAGTGAGTGGTTTATCATGCCTCCTCGACTTACCCATACTTTACGTAATTTTGTGAGTTAACTTCACAATTTTATTTTATTTTTTGTAAATAAGTCACAAGTGTGTGGTACATTTTGCAAAGTGAGAGGGCTATAAGGATTCGAATTTCTAACTATAATGATCAAATTTGAGGTTGAAACCACTGTTTCAAACCCTTTCCTCTAATGTTCATGAGTTTTTCGATAATGTCAACTTATATATATGATTGCGTATCTCAAAAAAAATTTGAGTGACCCTAAGGGTCCTAACCCTATAGATACAATAGAATAAAATATTTTGTGTAAAAGATATTCTAAACCAATGAAAAAACAATATTAAAAGAATTGTCAATCTTATGAGTTAGCCAATCATGATCCGACTTCGGAAGATGTAAATTCTTTGTCAAAATATTTGACAAAATAAAAAAAGTTTGTTGACCAGCCACTTTGCATGCATGCATGTTTGCTAAAATTAATGACACCTTTAAACGAGATACCATGTGTTTCAACTCATCAAAAGCATTCATGGTGACCTTCGATCTGGCAGGCCATTGATGAAACAAAGGTAATTTAGCTATCACCTTGACAAATGTATAATGTTTAACAAGACCTTGTCAAAGGTGTATTTGCTATAGTCTCCAAAATAACATGATTGTTTCTCCAAATGTTTCAAGCTTGTAATGTTAGCACCTTAGCTTCTTTCTATTTTCCTATTATCACCAATATGTTAACCATTACAAACATATATAATTTTATTTGTACTATTTGAATTTATTTGTACCTATCAGAACTATATGAATGTATTGATACTTATCAGAATTTATATATCTGAACTTATCTATTCAATAAGTGAAAAGAATATACCTAATATTATGCAATAGTATAAAGTCCATGCATTAATGGGTTTCGATGAGAATGATGTAATGGATGTTTAAGTTTTAGTTAGAATAGTACAAAAACAAGTTTGTTCTCAAAAAAATGTCTGCATCGTTTCCTTTTCGTTCGTATTCGTGTGTCCAAAATATAATAAAATATTAAGCACGTCATTTTAGTGTCAGAAAACGAATGTCCGCGTGTTTGAGTTGTGTTTGTGTCCGATACACGACACGTTAACTTTGACCGCGTGTCCCATAATTCCAATGTACAATACATATTAGTTTAGAGGAACATAAATATCAATTGATTCAAATAAGTTAAAAGGCATACATGGTGACAATATGTTAACCATTTTAAGTATATATCCCATGAAAAACGACTTGCAAATTTGCAATACTTATTACAATGTGAGGCTACTAAAACTTAGAGATGTAGGAGGGAAAATAGGGACAAAGAGAAGAACAAATGCCAAAAATTAAGGGGCAAGTAATGAGAAAACTTGCTCAAAAGCACAATCAAGTGAACTGAGGCCACTGAGGGGTCACCAAAAAGGGCAATTTTTGCACCCAAAAAAGGTGCTGTTTGGCTGTCACCAACTGCTCTTTTTTTATCCTCAGCGTGGGAAACATCAAGGATAATGTGACATGATTCTATTTGCTTGTCTTTTATTTATTTATTATTGTCATTTATAAATAATATTAACAATAATCAACGCAATTTTATCAAGAATGGATGTGTTCTTTTCAACTCATTTTTATTTTATCTTATCTGAACTTGTTGATATTTATCTAAATAAAATTATTGCAATAATTGAAATTTTCACGCATGTCGATACAAAACTTTAAAGATTAATATTTCTAATTATGTAGATCATATAAAAAATTACAAGTTGAGACGAATCCAACGAGGCTCCAAATAACTACCCCTTTGTCTTTTATTATTTGCTACATTTTGACTTGTAGCACTGTTCATTTGTGAATTTTGACTGTCTTTAGATTTATATACATAAGGAAAAATATAGTCATGATTAATCTTGTTTGATTCGTCTCAATTTGTATTTTTCAAATATATAATTATTATAATTTTTTCATATATGTAACTTGAGATATTAGTATTTGAAGTTGTGTCTCGAAAACTGTGAAAAAAAATAAATGTAGCAAATAAATAAGGACAGAGGGAGTATATTTTTTCTTACGTGTAAATTACAAATTACAATCAAAGTCAAAACTATAAATAATATCAAAAATACAATTGTTGCATTTATTTTGTTATAGAATAGATATATTGATGATTTTGAAAGGACAATATTATTGGTTGATATTTTTAATTGATGTATATGTAAGGTGGTGTTTGGGGGGCGTATCTTGGTGTAATAATGATGAGTTTGAAGGAAGAAGATCTACTCTTCAGTCTTCAGGTTTAAAGTCAGCTTTGGATGATACACTTTGTCCCCCTTTCTCCACTACACCCTTACCAAACAGCCGTTGCCTCTAACCCTCGAGAGTTGGGCCCCATTTTTCTATGTTAATCTCTCTCTTAATCAACCTCATTCACATAATCTAGTATGATCTAACAATAAACCAAAGGTGTCAATCTTAGATCTTCTTGTTTAACTTGCTCCTTTCAATTGTTTAACTTTTTTCATCTCTTTTTAACTTTCTCTTTCCCCATAGATACAACACCAATGGGGGATTGAGGGATTAACACTCTAAAGTACCGAGAATGTACATATGTCATTTTTTAAGGGTCATGTTATATGTAACTCTTAAGAATTGCATACATTTCTATGGTGGAAATTATTTGGAAAATAAGACCAAATAACACAATAATCAATGTCATAAATACTCAACTTAATTTTTCTTTCTATTTTAAGCCTATAACATAACCCTTAGGGGTTATGTATATCATTTTCCTTTTTTAATGTCATGACTCATGACTATGTTCTTTTCAATTGTTTTCAATATTTATTGAATAAATAAGTTTAGATAAGTATAAATCAGTTGAAGAGAACATATCTTATATCTTCACAATTGGGGCTGTTCTATTCAACTTATTTTCAGTACTTATTGAATCAGATAAGTTCAGTTCAGTACTAATAAGTACGGAGTATTAATCATTACTTTTATATATCCCTCTCACAAAATAAAGTTCAAATAAGTATCAATAAGTTTAAGATAAGTATAAATAAGTTCAGATAAGTACAAATATTAAGTTTAAAAGAACACACTCTTGATGGGTCTTTATTAAAATTGTGTGAGTGTACTTGTAAATTTATTGTACTTTATAAAGAAACTTTGTTTGCGGATAAACTACTCACCATTAATTTAAGGAAAATGTTATACTTTCTCGTTCTTTTTCATCATTTTCCTATTTTAAAAGTTGCAAAATACTTGCATTTTTTTATGGTAAATGGTCCCATAAAAAATTACCACAATAACCTTATAAATATATAAATTAATGTAAAACTCCACTTGCATGTGGGTCCAATTTCAACTTTTTTCCTTAATCAATATTTTCTCTTCTTCTTTAATACTTCGTATATATTAACAGTAAATATTCGTAATATTCATCTTTGATGTCCCTCTCTTATTTCTCTCTCTTCCTTAATTCATGGAGCAATTCAAGGTGGATGTGAGTAATGGAGAACGGGGAAGTATATACATAATTCTTAGGACTATGTTTCAGGTGCTAAAAATATAATAAAAGCTTGAAACAAAATTACTTCCTCTATATCAAAAATAAACGCAACGATTTGACATAAAGTTGAGAGAAAAAAGTGTCAGATCGTTGCGTTTATTTTGAATAACTGAGGAAGTAATTACGTTTAAACTTTTGTGAATTTTGTCTTACTTATATAATTTGTTTATTACATTAGTCTAAATATATGTAATGCTTATATGTAGGTTAATTACATATAATGTTGTCCTTTATTTAATAAAAGGGACATTTAAAAGAAAGCTCCTTTTGCATATACAACACCTATAATTAAGGTGTGGCCAACTACGGAGTATAAATACATTCAGCCACACCTATAATTAAAGTGTGGCCAACTCTAAATCAAATACAAATAGTATTGCAAAAATAATAATAAAATAACAAAAACAAACTAGTGAGTTTAAATCTGTTTTATTTCTCTCTCTCTTCCGTCCTCTCTCTCTCTCTCCTCTCTCTCTCCTCTTTTCTCTCTCCATCATCCATATTCATTCTCTCTCTCAATTCTTTTGACTCAATATCCATACGCAATTCTCAATACTCTGAAAAAGTAAGTAACATTAGAAAAAAGTAAACGCAGAGTTTATGAAAAGTAAGTAATATTAGAAAGAAAAGTAATCAGATCTTACGAAAAAAAAATAATAACACGTTAGAAAAAGTAAATGTATATCAACAAAAAAGTAAGTAATATTAAAAAGAAAAGTATCAGATCTTACGAAAAATAATAACACATTAAAAAAAAGTAATTGTATTTTAACGAAAAAGTAAATATGTATCCATAAAAAATAATTGCACATTAACAAAAAATGTAAGTGCACATTAACGAAAAAAGTAAGTGCAAGTTAAATGGAAAATAATAATCAAAAAATAGTTATACATCAATAAAATTCAAAAATCTTTTAAAAGAAAAGTAAATGATAATAAAAGAAAAGTCTTAAAGAAAAAAAGTAAATGTACGTCAATGAAAAGTAAGTGTAAGTTAAATGGAAAAAAATATTGAAAAAGTGATTATACATAAATAAAATTTCAACAAATTTTTTGTTTAAAAAAATAAGTAATAATAAAAGAAAAGTAAATGATAGTAAAAGAAAAGGTATAAAAGTTTGTTTTCGTCTTAAAAGAAAAAAGTAAATGTACATCATAAAAAAAGTAACTGCAAGTTAAATGGAAAAAATTATTGAAAAAGTTATTATACATCAATAAAATTTCAAAAATCTTTTAAAAGAAAAATTAAGTAATAATAAAAGAAAAAGTAAATCTAAAATATATATATAAAAAAAAAACAAATCCTACGCCATCAACGCTCACACTCTCCTTTTGGAAAATTATGTGCATCTTCCATCTCTTCTTCTTTTTCCTTCACATCATCGTCTCCCTTCACAACAACATCATCTTCGCTCCTTCATCCTTCTCATCACAGTCAGTCTCTCTATTTCACCGATCTTCTTCGTCACCATTAATCTTCTTCGTCGCCGATCTTCTTCGCCTAACAGATCATTCGCCACCGTTAATCGCAATCGGACGTTGTTAACGTCGTTGAAGAAGAAGACGTGTCTATGTTCCCCGATGAATCATCTGACCACCGCAACTAGTTCCTCCGGGCCACTCGTCGTCCTTCTCATCGTTGTACTTCAAGTCGCGATGGTGACGAAGATGGTAGTGGTGCTTGTGACACTTGGAATTTTTCGGCAATTTTTTCGTCGGAGGGAGGGAGATGATGCTTGCAATGAGAATTCAAGGAATCGCTTGCCATCGGAAAAGAAAATTAGGATTAGAAATTGTGATTTCAATCGAGAAGGTTTTAGGGTTTGGAATTTGGAATGATGTTCATGGAAAAGCAGAATATATAGAGAAAGAAAGAAATAATAAAACAGGAGTGAGTTTTAATTTGACAGATTTTTTTCTACTTATATCATCAATTGTTGTTGGTCACACCTTAAAATTTTGTGTGACCTGTTGTATATAAAAGTTTGTCTTAAAAGAAATATAGTGTTACATGTACTATGTACCATCTTTGTTTTTAAAAAAAAATATATATTTTGTGCAAAGTTTTCGTAATACTTTTCTTTTCTTGTCTTTTTTATACAAATATTTTTTTCTTTATTTATGAAACGGGTTATCCATAATATTTTCAAATAATGTTATTATCTTGTGAAATTTCCATTGTATATCCAATGTTTTCTATTGCGTGGAAATTTACCCGAGTTAGGTCATGTTCTTTTCAACTTATTTTCAGTACTTACTGAATAAGATAAATTCAGATAAGTATCAATAAGTTCATTTCAGTACTAATAAGTATAATCATTATTTTTTCCTCTCACAAAATAAGTTCAGTTAAGTACAAATAAGTTGAAAAGAACACACACTTGATGATAAACTTACAATCATGACATTTATTGATCAAAATCATGAATATTTATCTTGATTTGCATGCCCCAAAAAGCTCAGTCGATACTGTAACTTAGGGTATTTTTTTTAATTTCATAAACGATTAAATGACGATCTAAAATAAGGAGAATTATAGGTCAATAATTTAAAAAATAGAGAATATAAGCATATAAAGCAAAAATCGAGCATAATTAAGTCTGTTTCATCTACATTATTTAAAACTAGCTTTTTCAGATAGAATTCAGCATAGAAATTATCTTAGTACATATACCCACGAACTATAAATTCCCTAAAGAGAAACGTTCCTTCCTCATATTATATGTTGTTCACGTTACCTTTGCCTTTCCATATGCCTTTACCTTCATCTCCTCACAACTGTTCTCCTTCGTTCTCACCATCCTGCCTGCACGACCGTACTTCTTGCATCTCGTACTGGCTTCTTGCTATGTACGCCTCTCTCTCGCGCTTACCCTGCTGTTTGTCTGCTTTTTCGTCCTTAATGCTATTTAGCATATCGCTGCATCTAGCAGGTTGACTCAGGCATCTTTCAAATCCCTTCCTCCGATCCTATTTCACCCACATCCTGTCCAAGACATTTATAGTATACCAGTATGTATCTCTCTTCATACACTTTAGTGCGATATTTTCAGCTCTTGAATTAGCAAGGATTTATTTGCAATTTCATTCCTCTTCTTATCATGACTTCCAATGTCATCTTCACTTTGCCAACTAGTTACTCAAGGATCGCTGTCTAGTAGTAACCACAATTTTAAATAATATTAAAATACTGAATCACGGCAGAAGGAATTCTATTGCTCTCTATTTCTACCATCCTTCTCTAATCATATAACTTCTCACTGCACTGCGACTATCAAACTTCACCATTGTTTTGACCTCAGTATATGATACTAAATCAAAAGCAAACATATACCAAACTAGATTATTTTACTGATTAGACAAACAAATTAATACTTTGAATATGACGATAGTTTAACTTAAAAAAAAAGAATATGGCAATGATTTATTAGCACAGAGCATGTTAAAAACTCAGTTATTAAAGTTGAAAAATCATCTCAATGTAACGACATTGAATTTAGAACTAGCGCGAAATTGTCGCTGAGAACTACAATGTTCATACAAGAAAAAATAGACAAAAATACAGGAACAACAATCAAAAGATTAAAAAACACATATACTGAACCCTAAAGCTATTAGCTAAATTTTTGCCTAATTATCAAATATTGAAAGCTTCATAGTAATCAATAGTTAACAAGTCCTTAAAATAAAATTCAAAGTACTGGTGTATCATTATAACTTTAAAACATAAACAAAAACACACAAAAAATAAGTGTACCCTCATTTTCCCAACTTTTCTTTATCAACTTAAGACAATCATATTCAACTTCTGAAAACTTCATCGTTTTCTTTCAAACTCATTACTCTCATATCAATTGTTTACCTATCTAACGCAGTAATGTGCACGTTGTTTGGTCCACATTTCATTAGTTAGTTGACACCAGTGTTGCTAACTCTGCCTTTACTGTGTGGTTCCAACCGATTCTCACTCAAAACACTTTCGCAAGTACTTACCATATAATCTAACACATATAATCTCTCTTTCTCCGTCTTACTACCCGATATGTTCACTCCTCCACCACTTGTCGACTCAGCATTAATCACATCCCGGCCCCCCCCCCCCCCCCTCCCTCCCTTCTTGCCTCTCCAACAACACGCATCTAGTCGGTGTTTGAAGTCAAAAGTTCCAATTCATCCTCTCCCGCCTAAATAAAAAATTAAATGACATACGCCTAATACTTCAATAATTAGTCCGTTTGTTTGAAGGAAAAACAATTCATGAAATCACTTTCTAGGCAGTAAATAAGATTTGCCTTGTTTTCTCTTATAAGTATATTTATCATCATCAGTGTAGAAACATGAAACTGTAATAGACAATGAAGAAAGAATCGTGGAATGAATAAGGAAGTAAGGAGTTTGAATGAAATTGTGGCATTCCTTCCTTACAAAAGGACAAATGTTCCTGCCAAAACATTGTCTCCTATTGATGGGCTAAATTAATGTCTCCCCACCACCTTTCCTCATAACCAATCAACAAAAGTGAATACAGTAAAGGATATTTTCGACATGCGGGATATAAATGTTTTCGTTCCAAACAACTGAAAGGCATCAGCTCGCTCGACATGACACAATAAGCCCCGCGCCCCAGATTGCATTATACCATATAGCCTTTACAATACAGGAACCTACAAAAATGTACTAATAAGAAGAAACTAAATCAACCTCCCTGGCGTCCCACTAGTTATCTGCAATAAGAAGGGGTATGAATGGGAGATTCATCTTAGATATTATAGAGTTTGTCTATGGTTTAATAGAAGTAGTGTCAAAATAAGTAAGAATTGTTACTATATTTGACATAACTATTTTAATTTACAGTTATTGCAAGTTGGACTATCAAATTCTACAATTTCGTATAGAGATGTGCATACGCAATATAAATGTTAATATATGGTATTGAATTAGACAAGTTCTGAAATGATCTCTATATTTGAACTTAGAATGTTTTGCTCTTAAATAATTATCATATTCATAAGTCGGTAGATTGATCTAAAACTAAAGTATTGTAACTACACATTGTAGTATGTAACATCTAAGATGGACTAACCCTACACAACGCCAGACGTAGCCCACCCAAAAGTATCAGCTCATCTGAGAGACCTGACTAGATCGTTGACTACCACCATAAATAGCTATCCACCTACCAATTTATCCCACTCTTTGCCTAAAAAAAAAATGACAATTAAACGCTCTTTGAACTAATTTCTGGATCAATATCCTAAGTAATTTATCAGCAACACAAAATTGACAAAAAACCTAACAACATCATATGCCCAAGCTATTATGAATTACACAAGTTCTTATCGACTAAAAACACCAATTTCTTTTTGTCCAACTGCTACAAAATAACATTTTGTTAATCAAGAACGCCAAATTATCACACTTTTTCTCACCTCTTTTCTGCTTATTGACAAATATCTCACAAATAACAACCTCACACCTAACCTATTTCTATAGACAACACATGAGCAAATATCCTTCTATTATCATAAAGCTTTTAATACATAACAAGCGAGTAATCTCTACTTAGAATAATCGCATCCTTATATTCAGTTTTCAACACAACACTATAACCAAAACATACAACTCATCCTTTGTCGCTGTCAAAGTAATTAAGAATGCACTAGATATATAGATAGACTTGTCTCTTTGGCAAAGTAGACGTAAGTTGTTTATTATAACTTACTAATGACAAAATAAAATTATAGACAATAACCATAAATAATTATCGCTCGTAGTGTGTGTTGTGTGTGTGTGTTGTGTTGTGATGGTAATACCTGCTGAGTTGTTTACTGTTGAGATTGAGGTGTGTGTTGGTAGTGATGTTGTATTTGAGGTTTAGTTTGAGTCAGTTGAGTAGGTGGATGTAGTGGTTTGTGCGTCTTGTGAGGTGAGTCGCGAATGCTTGAGACTCATGTATTCTCAGTTGAGGTTGCTCGCTACTGGCAGGCCGTGCAGTCGACGTATTGCGCGATTCCAAACCATGAGAGTTATGGCTGCGGAGTTTGAGTGTTTGGAAGTTCAATAAAAACAACTAGCGTTATTAACACTTATTTAGCTAATTCATTATATCGAAGTAATAAAAGTAACTCATAACTTCTTGGAGTGAGTTATGGGCATGCTTTGATTGTTACTAATATTGTAGGATAGTGTACAATTTCATCTATTGAGCATAGTGATTGCATTTAATGTACCGCTAGACATTATGTATTGAAATTAGTCTGAATGGTTAAACTTATACCTTTGACTTAAAATATGTAACACATAATCATTGTAGAGGCACTTTGTACATATTAGATCATTATATGAACTTAAGTTCACAGCCCTAGAAATATTACAGACGCCTGAAAAAAGAAAGTCTCACAGGACAAAGACCTCGCATTTAACAGATGTATGATTCATTTCAACAACTCATTATTAACGGTTCTTGTGAGATGTACATAATTTTGCGTCTTTATAGACTATCAGCAATATGGAGGCCAATTTCGTACTGGTATTTGAGTTGGTTGTATTCTTATCGCAAATTTAGACAATATTAAGAGTTTATCATATTGATGGTTCATATTTAAATCCCTGTTAAAAGCTTGTGAGGATAAGTACTAGTATGCAACTTTTATCCTTCTGTAAATTATTGAAGCAGACGATCATCTGTTCCCTCCTACAAAAGAAGACAAGTTATATAAAAAAAAAACGATGATATGAAAGTATACCGAGCATTCACCTAAATACATGTGAGGAAGTCTCAAGATTAAAACATATCAAATTATTACAAAAATGAGTTATCTTTAGGATGAAATCCGGTACATAAAATACCCATACTTTATGTTCTATAATGTAGGATAAAATGCCAAGACTCAGAAGAGTTCGTTTTATACATAATGAATAATTTTAATAAGAGAAAAGGTTATGGGTATCCAAATCATATCAGTACAAACTATGCATAGTGTATAATACACATACTTTAGAGCTAGATGAATTTTATCGTCTCTGCGTATTCTATAGAATTAATTAGTGAGGTGTTGACACTTATTTAGATAGAGCAAAAAGATTTCTCCATTTTTGACATCGTGATTACAATTCCTTTATATATAACCCCATAAAGATAGTTGCACTACAAACATCTATTATAGCAGTGAACCATCTTTATCAGTCTCCATCAATCGTATGATACGCACTAACTATTTCCATCGCACAATCCACCAGTTCCGTTTTTACCTTTCTATATGTTTTGATTACTTAACAAAATACACATTATGACCCAAACTAAGCAATATCAAAAAGAACATCACAAATAATGAAACACATCTGGTATCATATGAATAGCACTTATTTGTCTTGGAATAACATAGCACCAGGAGTAGAATCCAAAAGTAGACTTTTTTTGTCCTATTGTTCTCTATCTATTATTATCAAAGTACTCTGCATCACAAAATCGTAAAAATATAACAAATAATGATATCTGGTAAAGAAGAGCGATGGAGGACAGCCATTCAACGAGAGACCACTTACTCAGACACAAAATTTGTTAATCTTAACTAGTAAGAGATTAAGAAGACTCAAGCCATCAACATTTCATACAAAAAAGAGTAAACATGTCAAGATAAGAGAAATTCAAAACCTCTATCCTCTTGTGTGTTGAGAAGACTTAGCGACAAAGGCAGTTTTGAGTTTGATACAATTGTTAAATATTCGTCATTTCCCAAAACCTATGTTCTTGAGAGACAATACAAGAGCATACATAAACATCTATGCCCTCTTGCACTTTTAATGCTGGTATTCCTATAAGAAGTGTCAGTCTTCAAATGTCACACGCAATCCTATTAGACATGATACACACACTCTGATAAAGAAGAAATTTGTTACATATAACTACTATGCTTATTAGCGACATTCACATGATATCATCTAACTGATTTCTGTGCAAAGAAAAAGCCATATAACAATCATAACAAATATCACTCTCCATCGTATAAATGAGCAGTCGTTATTATCTAGACCAACTTATTCATTAATGAATTATTGCGACGATAGCACGTGAAGCTTTACAATTAAGACATATCAATTTAAACAGTTAGAACTCTAATAAATGTTGCAATACATCTCAAATAGTAACTACCTCGTAATTAGTCACAGACAATTAGCCATTTATAATATATAGCTTTCTTTCCTTCAATATGAAAAATGTAGCCACAATACTTAGAAGTTAGAAAACCACATAAAAAAAGATCAAAGCAAACAATATCGTTGCTAGTATGTAAACCAAGAAGAGCACATTTGAAACTGATCTCGCCCTTGAATTATCTATTACCCTTCACTAAAAGACAATAATTTACTTAATTAATCGAATTATATAATCCCTTCACTACTACATATTTACAATGACATGTGAGAACAAGAGTGCAGCACTAACACAGTATGAGTCTAATAGAGAAAGAGAATTATGCTGAAAAGATATAAGTGATTAAGAATGTATCGTAAAATATTCTTCTCGCAAATGCTAATTCCTAACCAAATATATTTCACTCTTACTAGAGCAAGAAGTTTATATATCGTTATATAAGTAACTATATGATTATACTAATAAGTCATACTTAAATTACATAAACTTGCTAACGCCGCATCCGTGCAAAAGATATATTG
>SNQN01002538.1:58448-72576 GCA_008642245.1 Bassia scoparia | reverse complement strand
TATATATATATATAAAATAATAATAATAATAATAATAATAATAATATAATATAATAATATATAATAATAATAATAATAAACAATGTAGAAAGAAGAATAAAATTTGGTTAAAAAACTCGAAAGAATAAGAACAAAGGATTTTAATTAGGTTTAATTTGTTAGAATATGCTTCAATTCACACTTTTGTGTTAGTTTCACACAAAATTTTATATGTGACGTAGTTGTTAATTATAACAATTTAATTAACCAACATCAAACTCTTAATTATTGGTTCGTATTACAAATTAGACTTAGTAGAAACGAGAGTAGTGAGAAACGATTCCTTATTATAGCTTATCATTAGGCTCGATTTTACTTGTAAAACTGCTAATAAGTACAATAGTTGAAAAATTAGAAAAAAGAAAAGAAACGTGAGTGGAAGATGAAGAAAATTAAAACCGAGGATTATTACTTAGCTAAAAATACTAACTGAAAATAATTGTATACGAGAGAAGAAATTAAGTTAAATATTCAATTGAATTGAATAAAACTAACTGAACTGAAAATAGTTAAGTAAATCGGATCTTAGAGTTAAATAATCAACTATCCAAGTGTGAAAAGACGATGGATGGACTAGGGAAGAATAGCCCATACCATGAGAATGTTGCCCTCGAATCGATCGAGATTTCGAGAGCATGTAGCTATATATCTGCTGTGAAGAGACCCACTTTGTGCCTTGATAAGGATTGACCTCTTTGTACCTTTCATTTTTCTTTCATTTCATTTCTTTTATTTTTATTCGCACCTATTATATCACCTCATCACACTTTTCTCCTGAATAAAAAAATCATAATACATAATGGATAAATAAAATTCATTGCTTGACCCATGAGTGATGGAGAAAGTGAGATTTCTTAATAATATATATATGGCTTTGTTATTTCACAAGTTGCTGAAGATCAGAGACGACGTATCAGAGTGGTTGTTACGTGTTGTGGTTATATGAACAAAGATATTGTAGAAAGACAGTCTTCGTCACAAGTATAAGACATTATATCCGTTGCAATTAATTGTTGAAGTCGATCGATATGATAAACTACATTATAGGTGCCAGTCCTGTTTAACAAAAAACTATTGTCATTTTATGATGTAGCATTATATTTCTTTTGTATAGTTCGATTACAAAACTAATAACGTGTAGCAAGAGAAGAGGTAGACAGCTACATCATGAACCAGACAAAAGCATGATGAAATTAAATGAAGATGATTAGCATTATTACTACGATACAATAGTCTTTCAATCGATTACTGTATCAAAATTTCATATGCCTCATTTGTTACAACATGATAGAATTAAATATATATAAGAAAGAAGAAACGAAGTTTTAATTTAGTTAGTCAATTATATCTATGAAGCACCGGAAATTTCTGAGACATGACTTTATCTTGTCGTAATCGGAAATTTGCGAAATCGGAAATTTCATTCTATCTTAACATTTCCATGCATAACTTATTCGTCTTCTGTTTCTCCAATTTGTCTCATAAATTAAGTTATATTTCTTTGATACGGATAGGATATTTGAACCAATTAGCTTATTTTAAACACAATTTAACATATTTTTCTTGTGATAAAATCTTTAATTTTTTAATATTGTAAACGTATCCCCGTTCCTTGTTTTTTAAATTGACGTTTCCCCGTTTTCGAAACGTTTCCGAAACTCAAGCCTTCCATGCTACAGAGATTATTATCGTAAGCAATCAGATTCGCACTAACTTTTTGGTACACTCAATGAGCCATTATGCAAATTAATGGATTTGTTCATTAGTAATCACTGTTTCCTTTTTTCATGCTACTGTTTTTCAATACTCATTAGTACGGATAGACATGATTATTATTACTTAAAGAAAAAAGCTCCTACTGTAGTAGCTAGGGTTTAATTTAGACTTCAACTATCCTTGGAAATTATCAATGTATTGTAGTACGTACATATTCAAAATATTACTGTAGTACAATGTACAATAATAGCTCGTACAATATTTATTGTTACTCAGTTTTATTACAACCTTAAATTTTATTCCACTGTGGCATTATTCATGGTCAACATCTTGCCGTAAATGTTATTGTTTATTGAGCGCGTGCTAATTTAATGTACTGTATATTCTCCATAATAAAAAAAATGACAATAAATAAAATTTCACGTATTTTAAGAAATGATTTAACTATATAAACAAACAAATTACTTAAAAATATTTTAACCTATTAATTAAATCCATTCTTCATGTTGTTAAATATTTTTGATTAACGAGGTTTGAAGCAGCAGACATCGCCGAGAACTTTTCTCGTTTACATTGTTAAATCACTTCCCTAAACTACGTGAAATCCATTTGTGTCATTTAAGTGCCAAGCGAGGTTCGTCCACTTAGTTATTATAATATATGATACTATATATTCGCTTCGTATATTTCGTTTGTGGAACAGCTACGCAATCACACTTGCACTTTTGCAGTAATATTTTGAGGAAGCATTATATTTTTGGGACTTTATCTAGGTATGAATCGGAGATCGAATCAAAGTAGAAGATTAAAATGAATCGAATTACGATAATTAAAAAACTAGAAATTAGATGATTGTCTAGGACATTGGCTCAATCATCACACAATCACATATATATTCACATGATTTTGATATTAATAAGAAGGTTTCTTTTTTGATTGTTTTAATTACTTATTTATAAGATAATAAACATATATATAAGCTCTACATGTCACTCATCATGCAGTGACATGACTGAAGTTATGTCACCTTTTTGGAAATAGACAACTGTAGCCCTAATATGTCATATGCTCTTACATATATACACAGTTAGTGATTACACATAAATTAATTAATTAGTATAATTAATGTTGTTGATTAGTCATCATGATGATTAGTTTATTCACTTATAGAATTAACAACTTTAATTGAAAAGACAGGAAATACCATCACTTACTTTAGACATTTTCATAGCTCTTAATTTTTAGAGCTCAATCTATTAGAAACTCACTAACATGGTTAACTACAAAAAAATATGGTGAGTTCAGATGTAAAATAATCAACACTCATAGTATGTACTAGATTGTTCAATGCATAGAGTTAGATGTATACGTATTCAAGTATTTGTTGCCCCTTCCAAGTATTCGAATAAATGCCTAATTTGGCTTATCTCAATTTGCCTATGGTTAAGAATGTTCGCTGTTAGGGCATTTAACATCATTAGGTAATACAGTAGGTTGTTAATTCGTAATGTTAGTTATTATTATTACATGAATGTCCAATTTTTGTGTACTCGTTGATATAGTCCTATATAGCTGTACTATTTTTGAACAATTAATAACAAAGTGATATAATTAAGTAACAATTGGTTCCTCACAAGCACAATCTCCATATGGTATGGAAGATGTTTCTCAAAAATAGAAAAAAACAGTGAGATCGAAGAATTTGGACTAATTAAGGACATATACTATTGCATGGCTCGAGCATCCCAATGAAGATTTTAGGACCCGCTTGCAAATGTACGAAGAGGATCGTTTAGCATGACTGCTACCATGAGGCAACATGGATTTAACTATCACAAGCACCAACCAAGCAAGACCCAATGCTAATTATCTTGCCAGCAGTAAGTCAGCGGCTAGCTTGAAAAAAGTAGATTGTTCAATACTCAGGCGATTGTATGACAAATATGTTGCGTTTAATTATTATTAACTTTACGATTTTTTTAAAATCTATTATTTTAATGAATACAATGCAAGCTACAAGGTACTGTAGCTAAACTATCTTTGATTGTTGTAGTTTTAAGCTGAACTGTTGCTGTGAAAATTTAAATTTGAATATGGCGAGCTACAACAAATGTCCCAAACCAGCGACTAAGCAATATAAGTTTGATGACAGTACTCTGCGTCCTTATTCACGTAAGATTGAAACTTTGATTATAATCTTATAATTCCCTCACTCAACGAGCTTTGCGCTATATGACTTGATTTACAAGGGCATATCATTATTATATCAAAATCCATGTGTTCATTATATCTGCACTATATAGACTTAAGTTAACCATTAGCTTAGAGACTTTTGGCTGTTCAATAAACTACGGACAAATAGTGACTTTTGGCCTACAACGTCAACGCGAGAAAGAGCTATTTAAGCTGCACAGGTTGCGGTCCAAGGATCAAGCCCTAGGGGAATATGTTATGTAGTTGCAGTAGAATTATATATCTTCAATGTCGACTTATATCCAAATTGGAACAAGATTAGGAAAATATTGACGAACGGATAATGTAATGAAGAGCCGCCATGAGCAGACGATAACATGCAACAATTGGCCCGGCACATTTGGATAATGAAACATCAAACACGAGATAACGAACATTGCCACCATAGAATTTTCTTGCTTTAATTTTAATCCTATACAAACTATATATGTGTCATAACTCAATTATACTTATTACAGTTAGTCAAAACCGTAACAATAAGAATCTTTCATTTGGAAAAGTCGAATATTATTAGACGCTTGTTTAAACAAGACGCTAAAAAATTGATATTACATAGATCAAATGATATCTCCCCCTAATTTACCGATATGGATTTTCTTACAATGAATCATTGATTCTCGTCGACTCTCACTAAGTTCAAAGAAGTATTTTAATTAACCTTCGTTTTGGATTCCGTTTTTAAAAATAAGTTATTCAAGAATCAACTTACTAAAGAACATCACTCAAAAGTTTCTCTTGTTCAATATTTGCAAAAATATAACGCAAAGTTATCTATACAATTCGTAAACATTTTGCAAGTAAACATTGAATAATATTGACTTCAGCCATATCTCATCAAAATAAAAAAAAGAAACAACGGTATGATTCTTTGTTAAGTACTGACCTCGTTTGGCAAACTTTTCTCCCGCAACTAAGAAACCAATATGCACACCTCGGGTTTTGGAATTTCTCCCGCACCAAGAAATCCACATCATATGCCCATACTTCGGGGTCTATGATTCCTCCCGTACAGAAATCCCCCATTAGAACTCCAATAACCATACGTTTGCGACGTAAAAATCATCCTCTGGTCAAGGACTTACGGCTTATACAAACTTATTGGACTTAATTACCTTTTCAGATTGCAGCACGGTGATTCTTAATCATTCCACCGTCGCTACCAAAAATCTAGCTAAAGCGAACATTGATCACAAAATACATTTTCCTAATTACAGATGTGTGAGATTGGTAGGGAATTAGTTCGCTCCACAATCTATGACCTACGGGACAATTACTAAGAAATATTTAATTATTCAACTCTTATACAAAACCGAGGGAAATAATGTGAATAGTTATCTTTTTGTCTAACAACCAATCTATCGGAAAAAAAAATTCTAACATGCATTAACTAATTCATTGGCTAGGATATTTGCTAAAAAAAATTGCACACAACAATTATGATATTTGTGAGTCCAGGTACACTCAAAGATTAGGGTAAATTTTCAACTATCTTTTTACCATACGCAAATGCACACGAATCGTTTTTATGACTAGTATGGAATCTTCGTCCCGCTACATCCAACCAAATAGAATAACATTTCCCGTCTGTGTATACAAATTGAAGGTTGTAAATGGCACACTTCTATAACCCGCGTGAGGACTCATTAATATGGAGTCCCGAGCGACAATCTATTGTTTAACTTTTGGCTGCCCGCGAGTCGCGCAGACAAAATCTTTTATAGATAATACATCATAATAAATATCGCGTGAAGGTAGATGAGGAATCAGAAGCCTAAGATGATATATTGATATGTAAAATGGATGCAAGAAATGTTTATCGCATTACCAGCTGTATTCATCATTCATCATAAAGTGAGTTATGTCACACCTTCTTATTTTAGCCCGTCCATCAAAATAAAAAGCACAAACTTTTATAAAAAATTAAATCTTCATAAACGAATACCTTATAAAAGGTTAAATCAGAATTTAGTCATTCTATGTATATATTGCCAAGGAGAGCAACACCTAAATCAAGTTAAAATGGTGTAGTTATTAGGTTGAACATATTTAAAGACACATACTTGAATAGCGTCCCAAACAAGTGTTTTAACCCTCAGTTATTGTCAAATTTGACCTTTCCCGTTTTCACTTCCCATCTAAAGATTAAAGTAATAATAAGCAACCCGTCCCGTCGTCGGGTGTGGCTGACGCGTTATCTCATTACTTTTTATGAAAAATATATCTAGTAGTACTTATCTATTAAGAGGTTTAGGAGAAAGATGAATCGTTAGCAACATCGATTAATAATAAAAGTTGGAAAGTGTAATGTTAAAAATAATGATATGATAATAATGCATGCAAAAATTGACATACATATATCATATCATATATCAGCATGATTTACGTGACTCCGTACTAGAAGATAGAATAGTAAAAAAAAAATATGTAATAGGACGTAGAAAGATATATTGGGCAAAGAATTGACAGTTTAGAAAATTGGTGTTATTGCAGACAGACGTTGACACTCCTTCGTACACCACTAGCTCTAATTTATAGGATATATAGCTCACTCCCTCACTTCTTACCCTGTTCTCTGACTATTCACCACTCCCTTCTAAAAACCAACCAATTATATATATTAGTCTTGTCGGAAGCGAGAGATACTCAGTGGTTAGAGATTCCCGCTCAATAACTCGACGTTGCTTCAATAGACACGACACCCTACGACAACGCAGTATCATGATAAGATAATTTACCTTACCGACCAATTTCTAAATAGCTTTAAAGTGGGTTGTTTCCGTCGCACGAATCATTATCCATTATATTCCTTTGTACTGTGGGACGATATATATCTAAAATTCGCCATCACATGAATACTCTTGATCGTAAAGGCTACTATAATTTTACCGCTCTACACACTGATAAAGACATTCATCAATCTGTACATGTTTCAATACACAAGTATTTATTCTTACGACAATCTGATGTTACCATATTGTGTAGACTGTTCTTTTCCTGCTTCAAATTTAATTTGATCGAATTGAAAAGGCACATATATAAAGCTCCCTTGTTTGAATTCCCATTTGTCTATATGCGTTCGACATATTTTTTCTTTGTTTCCTTGGCCCAAATCAACCTTAATTAATTTAAGTTGGAAGCAAATTTAGGTTCAATGTTTAAAAGATCTCATGAGACGCGGACAAAATAGTAACATCGCATTTCCCTATTAAAATAAAGAGCGCAAACAACACCAAAAACCAGCCACGCAATCTCGAGGCATTGAGATTTTAACAATGTAAACAAGCAATCATTATTCCAAAACATTTTAACACAATAAAGAATAATTGAGATAGTAAACTTTGTTTGAAATTATTTTGGATTAATTTCACACATCACATTAACCTGTGTTACAATATCTCAATTCGGGAAAGCGTGAGAGATCTGGATCGCGTTTAATTTGATACTATAGAAAGTATATTATATTTAGATTGGCTAACTCTTTATTAAACCCGATCATTATTGAGTTTGATTCTATAGTAATATTTATTTAATTCTTATCATACTTGAGTTGATATTCATTAGACTAAACTGAACCTACTTCTTAAAAAAAAATCATAACTTAAATATAATTTTATGAGATGAAGCGAATGCAATCGCGCATTTATTATTCTTACTTTGGGCAAAGTGCCTTTAATTGTTTAATCTTTGTTTACTAATAAACATATATTTCGGCTACTCCTTTTACAAATGGTTGTTCCAATTAGAAATAAAAGGACACAGCAATTATATCAAGTTTACACACACACTGCTTGTTTCAAGCCACTTTATTTTTACCCTTATAGCAAATACAAAAATTCATTTATTTTTTTAGATAAGGTACAAATATTATACATATAAATGTCATAAATACACATAAATAAATTAAAGCAATAAATTTCAAAATCTCTAATTATATAACCAAGGGAGGGACATGGTGTTCCCCCTTGAAAATACAAAATACCCTTCACTGAATATAGTAGTCAACACCAAAAAATTTCAAATAAATTCCCAAATGTAACATTAATCCAATTTCCACAATTAATCTTAACAATAATCAAAAAAAACCATTGACCAAATATGTACACTGTAATCAACATAAAAGACCAAATTAAATTAGTATCAAATTTAAAGCATAATTCACTCAAATTACAAATTTAAAGGAAAGTCCTTATCAAGTAATGAGGTAACTAGTAAAACAAACAAATTTGAATGAATGTTTAATTGGACTCTCATAAAATGAATGAAAAAAAATTATGATGGATAAAATTTCTAATAAATAAGGGATAAAAGGTAATAATGACTACGGATAACAGGGAAATAGATTTAGTATTACACCAAAGTACTATGTTTTAGTGTTTTTTCTCTCCATCGAATTTTTTAGTATATTTGCCAGCACGTATAAAGATATTAGATATACATAAGTAAAACAAAATCAAGACTTAATTTCAAAAAAATAAACAGGGCAAGTATAAGATTAGAAATAAAATCGCACGCATCGCGTGCATAAAAAACTAGTAACATACAATAAGGCTCACATTTTCGTATAAAGTTGATGTTGTTTTTTTTTTTTTTTGCAAATGAATAATATAAATATTTTATGTCCAACTCTTAATAAGGTATTAAAATTACCACACCATGATATTATAATACCCCCCAAATTACAACATTAAATATATCATCATGTTACCATTGCACATTATAAAAAAGAGATATGAAGTGATAGTTAAAACCCTAAAGCAGTTACAAGTGGCTTTCAAACGTCAACCTCTCTCCATAAAAACCTAACATTTCACTGAGACCTTAACCAAATGGCACGTGGCAATCAATGTGCTTACTTTTGCAGCTTTCCCTATTCAGTCTCTGCACTTGTCTTCCTTCCACTTTTTCAATTATTTATGCTTCTCCATACACACTTCTCTTAAATTCACACTATTCACTGAAACCATACTGTGTGGACTTATAGTACATTGAAGAATGGACCAAAATTACCCAATAGTAGTCGCTCGACTACCGCTTCCAACGGTTCTTCACATACATTATTTTGTGGCTAATTCGGATCAGAGTTCAATTCTACGCGGTTAGGTTCCGAGAGTTCCCTTCTCGAACAATTGTTGTGGGGATTCGAATTGAACACGATTCCTCCGTGAGCCAAATGCAGTCGTCATATCACCGCTGCAGCACAACGAATCAATCATACATACAGGCTGCATTCCCAAACAAAAACTGTGATGTAGCATACATACCCTTGCCGGAAGTGAGTAATATTATGAACCATTGTTAGAAGACTACAAACTAACATCGGACGCATTAGATAATAAGATTGCAACGGGCGTGCATAAACATGAAGAGACCTTGTACTGACCTTATCTTTTTTTATATTCCATACTTTGCGTTGATTTTCAAACCTTTTTTATTTTGTTGTACACACTATATTTCTGGATTAAGTCGCAGAATGCGACAACAACTTCAATACGTATCATAGTTATCCACCTATAACTAGATTAAAACATCTCACGTTGCGACAATACTCTATAATGAATCTATATAAATCTATTAGGCCCAACGTACTTAGAGTTGGGTAGTAATGACACCCAATTTCGATTTTTTACATGATAGTATCATTAGATTAGACTTGTTAGTTAAATTGAAAGATTATATATAGGGTTATATATGATTGAATGAAAGTGTTAGTAAAACGAAGCAAAATAGGAGATAGTCAGTAATTACAATATAACGTAAATATATGAAAATATGTATAGTACACTAGCAGAGCCCTTGACTATCTTAGCAAGCATATCAACTACTCATATTGATCTTCAAGGAAAAAACCAAATACAAAAACTATGAAAGAGAATACCAAGCTTGTCAATTGCGATCAGATTCCGTAATATAATACGCAGGCAATGGGTACTCATATATAAACCTTATGGAGCGCTCTGTTGCGGTCATTATATAACGACTTGCCAACCCGATGGTATCCTTAAGTGAGCACCTCATGAGAACGAGTGCGGTATTCGTTCACTGGTTCGTCTTCAACGATGGATACGACTGATTCGTCACAAAAAAAAAAAAAATAAATTAACAAGGCTCATTAGTTTTTTCAACCTAACGTAAGATTCACGTCTTTGATTGATTTCTTTTCGCAGCTTATGAATAAACCACGGTTACACAAATGATATTGATCCCAATTAAAATTATTAAAAATAAACTTATTCATAGTCCTCCAATATATATTAATCACCTTTAAACACTATGAGCGCATAAGTCTCAGTAAGTATCACCATCCTAAGCAAGCACTATTAATTTTAATTACTTGGTTATGTAATTGTGTCATATGACGTTCAATAACCCACAAATATTTTAAAAATGATGTAACCATCATAAAGACAAATCCAAAAAATTGGTAAATATAGTTTTAAGGAGAATCAGCGCAAATCCTTATCGCGAAGGTGAGTTGTAATCATAAGTAAATATCTAAACTATGTAGGACCTTTGGAGAAAGAAGCTCAGGGCGGATCTCAGTCTAGACAGTAATTTTAAGAATTGAAAAACTTGTGTTTATGTGAAATAATATATGTTATATGTCGAAATGAATCAGAAGTAAACATAAGCGATTTGCACATGCGAGTCATTATTTGAATGAATATAGTTTGTGCACAATTAATTAGTAGAGTTCCGGGGAATTAATTATTAATTATTACTTCTGCCAATGATGAATTAAATTTGATAGAACACAAAAGAAATGAAGAAAGGCCAATAAAACGAAAGCAGTAGAGATAGTGCGGCAAAAGTATCAAAGAAGGGCAAAGAGAGAATTTATTGGAAACAGAAGAAAACAGAATATGTTGGAGGATAGAAAAATGTATGTAATTGTAATGCAAGTGTAACGCAAGGGTCATTATCCAATGTATATTGTTAACATCCATGTAAAAAAGCTCAAGTCCAATAGCAATTGTGCAGTTGTTTCGTCGGAGAAAAAAGTAAATACATACAGCAGGCAAAAAATATATAAGTAGTATGCTACGTCTCGTCTCGCCTAATATTTATCATCTAACATGATCGTATGGGTTGTCAGTGGTTCCACAGTGAAGTGTTTTTGTCGATGAGGACTACTTTTAAGGGTAGAGAGATTGTTCAAAGAGCCGATTCTGCTAACGGTTCGAATCTCTGCCACTTTTTTGACATTAACAATTGGTTGTGCAGGGTATTATTAAAACACGATACCACCTAGAAACTGAGCCGCTGAATATTCAAATTTGTTCCCTAAGGTCAGGCAAATTTTTCGACGAATACAGCGATATAAATAAAAATTAAAAACAAAAGTAATTGAAGCTCATAGTAATTTTATTTAATTATATTATATTTAAATTAATGATAATTATAGTATAAACTTTAAAATAATTGTTATTTGCTAGTCGAAAAATAGTGGAATTGTCATAAGGAACAAACAGCACCTCGCTCCTCTCTCTCTCTCATCTTTCTTGCTAATTTTCATCTGCCAACTTTGCTCTCTCTCTCTCTCTGAATGTTCCTTAAATACGCAGAATAGGCAGAAATCTATTATTATTATTATTATTATTATTATTATTATTATTATTATTATTGATTTCAATTTTGTTGCATTCATTCTCTTCGGTTGACGAAGATTGAAGAAAAGAAATAGAGAAAACAAAAAATCATCCAAGAGAAAGAAAAAGGGAAGGTGGTAATTAAAGCAATAAGGGGGGGACTGGTGGAAGATATTGGGTATTGTAGGCAAACTTTAGGAGATGGACATATGGTCCCAAAAACAAATTGAAAATGACCTAAAAATAATTGTACAACGAAAGCAACTCCAATAATATTAATTGGCAGTTTGGCACTCGTTTCTTTTCTCTAGTTTTGGAGACCCCTTTTTTTACTCTCCAAAATCTCTAGTCTTGAGTACCACATTTTACGTATTTGGATCATTTTGTGTTGCACATTTTATATTTTRTTTATTCGGTWAATTATACATACACAACATGAAAATAAGGTAGGAAAAAAATTACGGAGTAGAGAATAACTAAAAATTTGCACTTTTTCGAGTGTGATGCATGCTTATAGAGCTGATTACGGTATACTTGCTCCGTATTTTACTAGATTCACGATTTATAAATAGGTCTAGATCACACTCGTCGCGGGCGCCTATTTTACAAGTCCAAATAGTTTCTACCTCAAAACCATCTAACTATTAGTCAATTAGCCTTATAAAATAGAAATAACTTTCTCTTTTCCCCAATGTGAGGTACTCATCTATTACACTACTTCATGTCTTCACCAAGGACATACAACACTTGCTGTAACATGCGAATTGTACATAGGCTCAACGATGTTACATTTTCCTTAAAAGAAAATTTGAAATTAGACGATGAGACACATTCTTTTTCTCAATAACTCTCTATCTCTACCATATACCCTTAACTTGAATTAGAGTTTGTGGGGAAAAAAGTGACATCTAATAAAAAAAAGAAGAATTAGTATCGCCTTGAGTGATTAGTAATTACGGGCTCTTAGCTATTAGTTCAAACTAACCTGGATGAATGTCTGATTATTAATTAGTATATAGCATAGTAATAATAATGCTGATAACGAAGTATATTATCTCCGTTTCAGAATACTCGTTACACTTTCAAAATTAGGGATTTTTAGCTAAAAATTTAGGGAGAAAGAGATAGAGAGAAGAAATAAAGGAGCCCATGTGGGAGGAGAGTGATAGAGAGTGTGTTTTACCAAAATAAAAAGTGTAGCAAGTATTTAAAACATTCTTAAATAAAAGTGTAGCGAGTAATTCGAAACGGATGAAGTAATTTCTTACCTATTGAGTTTGGATTAAATGTGGTCCTGTGATGTGTTACATGTGCTTAGGGGGTCCACGTGGCACCCAGCAAGAGGTGGCCAGAGCCACGTGGAATTGTGGTCCAAAAGATCAAAGTCACACTTGGAGTATGCCACGTGACTAGCTTAGGAAGATTAATAGTGATATTTATGACTTAAATAAGAAAACACTAAACAAAGAAAAAGGCCAATGCAACAATTCATTTGATCTGCTCCAATTCATTTGATCTTTGATGTCGTGATCATATTAGGAAATAGGAATGATGACAAAGTATTAGGTATATCGGATGCACAATAAATTTATTATGCATCAGATTATAGTGACCTTTTTGTTAATATAGTAATCCGTTTATGAATATAGTGACACTTATTTTTTATCACTATATTGATGTAAAGTGAAATGGGTCACTATATTGATATAAAAAGTTACTATATGCTTGATGCATACAATACCTTCTGTAGGAATGATAGCTAACTTTGATTCCCGTACGTTCTCTCATGTAACGAGCTTGTAATTATATCTCATCTCACTTTATTTTAAATTAATCAAGATATAAAAAAACAAAATATTCGTATATCCCATCTAAAAAACAACAATTATATCTCATCTAAAAAACAACAATTATGACATCATAAATAAATTTTAATTTTAATTTTAAATTATATGTTAAAATAATCAATCTAAATACAAATAATATATCCATTATCTAAATTTATGTCCGAAAAACAACAACTATATCAGTATATCATATGAAATTATATAGTTTTATCTTTACCTTTTAAAAAATAAATATACATTATCATTAAAACTTTAATTTATATTAATATTTCTTATCCAATTAACGTTACATCTGTTATTATGTCGAATTCGTGCAAACTCACAGAAGGTATTGCTTCGGATGAAGATTTTCTTTAAGACTTTATTTGTTCAAGATTTGGAACAATTGTATGATATATTTCATTCTTTGAATTGTTGTACTGTATTTGTATTTGTCAATTAGTTTCTGCAAAATTTGATTGTAAGTGCCGTTTGGCTTTTCCACATTAATGAAATCTTTTAGCTTTCTCGTCAAAAAATAATATTTGTTATCTCACCATATTTAAAAAAAACCAAAATTTATTAGAAAAATAAAACCATAGTCTATGTTACTATTAAATCAACAACTTATATACTTCGTATAAAAGTTAGAACTATAAGAATCTGTAACATGAGTAAAAAAATAAGACATATATAACAACTGTTACA